>JAUUDZ010018724.1:0-22234 GCA_032361705.1 Panulirus versicolor | reverse complement strand
CACCTCTTGCACCTTTCTCTTGACCTCCTGCCTCTTTCTTTTATACATCTCCCAGTCATTTGCACTATTTCCCTGCACTATTTTCCATGACTACTAACGTCACCAGCTGCCTACCATGACTACCACCGTAAACAAAAGCCTCCCATGACCACCGCCGTCACAAACATCCTCTCATGACCACCACCGTCACCATCAGCCTCTCAAGAATGCTACCACCACCTGCAGCCTCTTATGGCTAATACTGTCACAATCAACCATGACTACCACCGTTACCAGCAGCCTCCCATAACCACCACCGCCACCATCAGATACTACTACCACCGTCACAACAGCCTCCCATGAACAACACTCCTCCTATGACTATCACTGTCACCAGCAGCCTCCCATGATTACTAACGTCACCAGCTGCTTACCATGACTATCACCGTCATCAGTAGTCTACGAAGACCACCACCGTCACCAGCAGCCTTCCATGACCACCACCGCCAACAGCAGTCTCCCATTTCCGCCACCATCACCAAAAGCCTCCCATGACTACCATTGTCACCAGCAGTAATGACTACCACAGTCACTAACAGCCTCCCATGAATACAGCCGTCACTTCCACCGTAACCGGGAGCCTCCCATGACTAAAATATCGAGAAGCATCCCATGAATACTAACGTCACTAGCAGCCTCCCATGACCACTACCTTCAACATCAGCCTCCCAAAAGCACCACCATCACCATTAGCCATGAATATCACCGTCACCAGCAGCCTTCCATGACCAACACCACCCCCAGCAGCCATGACTTTCACCGTCACCATCAGCCTACCATGACTACCACCGTCACAAGCAGCCTCCCAAGACTACCACCTTCCCCAGTAGCCACCCATGACTACTATCTCCAGCAGCCTCCCATGACTACCACCATCACCAGCAGCTATGATCACCACCGTAACCAGCAGCCTCCTCTGGCCACCACCATCACTAAAAGCCTCAAATGATTACCATCGTCAACAAGACCACCACCGTCACCAACAGCCTCCTATGACTACCAGTGTCACGATCAGACATGAATACCACGGTCACCAACAGCCTCCCATACTATCACAATCACCAGCAGCCTCCCAGGTATACTAACGTCACAAACAGCCCCATGACTACTAATGTCTCCAGCAACCTCCCAAAACCACCACCGTCACTAGCAGGCTTCCACGTTTACTAAAGCCACATACAGCCTCCCATGACCTCCACAGTCAACAGCAGCCTCCCATGACCATCATCGCCACCAGCAGCCTCCTATCACTACAAACGTAACCAACAGTCTCCCATTACTAAATCCATCACCAGCAGTTTAACTATTATAACTACTAACTATAACTACTAACGTCACCAACAGCCTTCCATGACTACCATTGTCACCAGCAGCCTCCCATGACCACCGCCGTCACCAGCAGCATCACATAAGTACCACCGTCACCAACAGCCTCCCATGACTACTACCGTCACCGGCAGCCTCCCATGAACTCAACCATCACCAGCTACCTCCCAAGACCACCACCGACACTAGCAGCCTCGCAAGACTACAACCGTCACCGAAAGTCCCCCAAGACCACCACATTCACTAGCAGCATTCCATAACTACTACCGTCACCAACAGCCTCCCATGACCACCACCATCACCTACAGCCTCCCATGAAGACCACAGTCAACAGCAACCTCCCTTGACTCCTAGCGTGACCAGCAGCCACCCATGACTACCACCGTCACCAGCAGCCTCCCATGACCACCACCATCACCAATAACCTCCCATGACTGCGAACATCACAAACAGGCTTTCATTACTGCCTCCACTACCAGCATCCTCTCATGACTACCACTGTCACCAGCAGCCACCCATGACTACCACCGTCACCAGCAACCTTCCATGAATACTGACGTCACTAACTACCTCCCATGACTACTAAGGTCTACTGCACCCTCCTATGACTACAAACGTCACCAGCAGCCTCCCATGACCACAATCGTCACCAGCAGCCTTTCATATCCACCACCGTCAACAGCAGCTTCCCATGATCACCACCGTCAACGACAGCCTCCCATGACCAACACCTTCAATAGTAACCTCCCATGGCTACCACCTACAACAACAGCCTATACAGACCAGAACAGTCACCTAAACCCTTCCATGACCACCACCATCACCAACAGTCTCCCATGATTACCACCTTCAACAGCAACATCCCATTACCACCACTGTCACCAACAGCGATAACTACCTCAGTCACCAGTAAACTCCCATAAATATCACGGTCACCAGCAGCCACTTAGTAATGCCACCGTCACCAGCAGCCTCCCGTGACTATTAACGACATACACAACCAACTATGACTTCTAACGTCACCAGCAGCGTCTCACGACTACTAAAGTTACCTGCAGCTTCCCATGACCACCACCGTCACCAGCGGCTTCCCATGACTACCAACGTCACCAACAGCCTCTCATGACTTCTACTGTCACCAGCAGCCTCCCATGACTACTAACGTCACCAGCAGCCTCCCTTGACCACCAACATCACCTGCAGGCTTCCATGACTACTAACGCCACCTGCAGCCACCCATGACCTCCACCGTCACCAACAGCCTCCCATGACTACCACCGTCACCATATGATTACTGACGTCACTAACTACCTCCCATGACTACTAATTTCTCCTGCACCTTCCTGTGACTACGAACGTCACCAGCAGCCTCCCGTGACCACAACTGTCACCAGCAGCCTTCCATATCCATCACCGTCAACAGTAGCTTCCCATGACCAGCACCGTCAATAGCAGCCTCCTATGACTACCACCATCAACAGCCTCCCCTCCAGACCACAACCGTCACCAAAAGCCTCCCATGACCACCACCATCACCAACATCCTCCCATGATTACCACCTACAAAAGCAACATCCCATTACAACCACCATCACCAACATCCTCCCATGATTACCACCTACAAAAGCAACATCCCATTACTACCACCATCACCAACATCCTCCCATAAATACCACAGTCACCAGCAGCCACCTATGAATACCACCGTCACAAGGTGCCTCCCATGACTATTAGCGTCACTAACAACCTACCATGACTTCTAACGTCACCAGTAGCGTCTCACAACTACTAACGTTACCAGCAGCCTCCCATGACCACCAACGTCACCAGCAGCCTCCTATGACTACTAACATTACCAACAGCCTCCCATGACTACCACCGTCACCAACAGATTCCAATGACTACTAACGTCATCGGCAGCCTCCCTTGACCACCACCGTCACCAGCAGGCTCCCATGACCACCACCATCACCAGCAGACTCCCATGGCTACTAATGCCACCAGCAGCCTCCCATGACTACTAACGCCACCAGCAGGCTCCCATGACCTTCACCGTCAACAGCACCTCAACATAAACACCACAGCCACAAGCAGCCTCCTATCACTATAAACGTAACCAACAGTCTCTCATGACTAAATCCGTCAACAGCAGCCTCCTATGACTATTAACGTCACCAACAGCCTTCCATTACTACCATTGTCACCAGTAGCCTCCCATAACCACCACCGTCACCAACAACCTCCCATGACCACTAACATCACCAGTAGCCTCACATGACTACCACTATCATCAGCAGCCTCCCATAACTACAAACGTCACCAACAGCCTTCCAAAATCACCACTGTTAACAGCAGCCTTCCTTGACCACCACAGTCACCAGCAGCCTCCCATGACTACCACAGTCACCAACAGCCTCTCAAGACCACAACAGTCACCAAAAGCCTCCCATGACCACCACCACCACCAGCAGCCTCATATGACTACCACAGTCACCAGCACCCTCCCATGACTCCTAATGCGACCAGTAGTCACCCTTGACTACCACCGTCACCAGCAGCCTCCTATGACCACCAACGTCACCAACAACCTCCCATAACTAATAACATCACCTCTCATTACTCCCTCCATTAAGCAGCTTCCCGTGATTACCACCGTCAAAAGCAGCCACCTATGACTACCAACGTCATCAGCAGCCTTCCATGATTACTAACGTCATTAACAACCTCCCATGACTACTTACGTCTCCTGCACCCTCCTATGACTAATAACGTCACCAGCAGCCGCCCAGGACCACCACTACCGTCACAAACAGCCTCCCATGACCACCACCTTTACCAGCAGCCTCACATGAACACCACCGTCAAGAAAGCCTCCCATGATTACCACATTCACCAGGAGCATCCCATATACTATCACAGGCACCAACAGTCTCCCATGAATTCCACAGTCACCAGCAGCCACCTATGAATACCATAGTCACCAGCAGCCTCCCATGACTATTAACGTCACTAACAACCTACCATGGCGTCTAACGTCACCAGCAGAGTGCAAAGACTACTAACGTTACCAGCAGCCACCCATGATTACCATCGTCACCAGCAGCCTCCCATGATTATTAACATCACTAACAACTAAATATGATTTCTAACGTCACCAGCAGCGTCTAAAGACTACTAACTTTACCGGTAGGCTCCCATGCCCACCACCATCACAAGCAGCCTTCCACGACTACTAACATCAACAGCAGCCTCCCATGACCACTAACGTCACCAGAAGCCTCCGATGAACACACCATCATCAACAGCTTCTCATGACCTCCACCGGCACCAACAGCCTCCCATGACAACAACCGTCACTAGCAGCCTCACATGACTTTCACTGTCACCAGCAACCTCCAGTGACTACCACCGCCACCAACAGCTCCCCATGACAGCCACAGTCACCAAAAGACTCACAAGACACCACCGTCATCATGAGCCATGACTCCCACCGTCACCAGTAGCCTCCAATGACCATCACCGTCACCAACAGCCTCCCATGACTACTAACATCACCAACAGCCTCTCATTACTACCTCCATTCCCAGCAGGCTCCCATGACTACCATTGTCACCTGCAGCCTTCCATGACCACTAACGTCACTAACTATCTCCCATGACTACTAAAGTCTCATGCACCCTCCTATGACTAATAACGTCACCAGCAGACTCCCATGACCACTACCATCACTAGCAGCCTTCCATAACCACCACCATCAGGAGCAGCCTCCTATGACCAACACCGTCAATAGCAGCCTCCCATGACTACCACCCTCAACAGCTGCCTCTCAAGACCACAAACGTTACCAAAAGCCTCCACTAACCACCGCCGTCACCAGAAGCTTCCCATGATTACTACCTTCACCAGCATCATCCCATGATTACTACAGTCACCAGCAGCCACCTATGAATACCACAGTCACCAGCAGCCTCCCATGACTATTAACGTCACTAACAAACTACCATGACTTCTAACGTCATCAGCAGCGTCTAAAGACTACTAACGTTACCAGCAGCCACCCATGAATACCACCGTCACCAGCAGCCCCCCATGACTATCAACGTCACTAACAAATTAATATGACTTCTAACGTCACCAGCAGCTTCTTTAGGCTGATAAGGTAACCAACAGCCTCCCATGACCACCAATGTCACCAGAAGCCTCCCATGACCACCATTGTCACCAGCAGCCTCTTGTGACTACTAACGTAACCAACATACTCCCATGACTACCATCATCAACACCGTCATCCCAAAACTACTAACGTCACAAGAAGCCTCCCATAAACACCACCATCACCAACATCTCATGACCACAACAGGAACCAGCAGCCTCCCATGACAACAACCGTCAAAAGCAGCTTAACGTGACTACCAATGTCACCAGCAACCTAACATGACTACAACCGTCACCAACAGCTTCCCATAACAGCCACAGTCACCAAAAGCCTCCCAAGACACCACCCTCATCATCAGCCATGACTACCACCGTCACCAGCAACCTTCCACGACCACTGCCGTCACCAACAGCCTCCCATGACTACAAACATCACCAACAGCTTTTCATTACGACTTCCATTACCAGCAGCCTCCCATGACTACAACCGTCACCAACAGCCATCCATGACGACCACCGTCACCAGCATCCTTCAATGATTACTAACGTCACTAACAGCCTCCCATGACTATAAACGTTACCAACAGCCCCCCATGACCACAACCGTCACCAGCAGCCTTTCCAAAACCACCACCGTCACCAGCAGCCTCCCATGACTACCACCGTCACCAGCAGCCTCTCAAGACGACAACCTTCACCAAAAGCCTCCCATAACCACCACCGTCAACAGTAGCACCTCATGACTACCACAGTCACCAACAGCCTTTTATGACCACCAACGTCACAACCAGCATCACATAAGTAATACCGTCACCAACTGCCACCTACGACTACCACCATCACCAACAGCCTACCATGACGACTAACATCACCAACAGCTATCATTACTAATTCCATCACCAGCAGTCTCCCATGATTATCACCGTCACCAGCAGCCACCCATGACAACCACCGTCAACAGCAGCCTTCCATGATTACTAACGTCACTAACTACCTCCCATGACTGCTAACGTCACCAGCAGCCTCTATGACCATAATATTCACCAAGCAGCCCTCCATAATCACCCCCATCAACAACAGCCTCCCATGACCACAAACGTCACCAGCAGCATCCCATGACTACCTCAGTCACCAACAGCCTTTTTATGACCACCAACGTCACAACCAGCATCACATAAGTAATACCGACACCAACTGCCACCTACGACTACCACTGTCATTAGCAGCCTCCCATGACCACCAATGTCACCAACAGTCTCCCATGACTACTAACAACACCAACAGTCTCTCATTACTACTTCCATTACCAATAGCCTCTCATGACTACCCCGTCACCAGCAGCCACCCATGACTACCACCGTCAACAGCAGCCTCCTATGACCACCACCGTCACCAACAGCCTCACATGCCTATCAACATTACCAACAACATCACATTCCTACCTCCATTACCAATAGCTTCCCATGATTACCACCGTCACCAGCAGCCACCCATGACTATCACCGTCACCAGCAGTCACCCATGACTACCACCGTCACTTGCAGCCTTCCATGAGTAGTAACGTCACAAACTACCTCCCATGACTACTAACCTCACAAGCAGCCTCCCATGACCACCACCGTCAACAGCAGCCTCCAGTGACCAACACCGTCACTAGCAGCGTCTCATGACTACCACCAAACAGCAGCCTCTCAAGACCAAACGTCACCAAAAGCCTTCCATGACCACCATAGTTACGAAAAGCTTTCCATGATTACCACCTTCACCAGCAGCATCCCATGACTACCACAGTCACCAGCAGCCACCTATGACAACAACAGTCACCACCAGCTACCTATGAATACCACCGTCACCAGCAGCCTCCCATGACTATCAACGTCACTGAAAACCTACCATGACTTATAACGTCACCAGAAGCCTCCCATGACTATCAACGTCACTAACAGCCTACCATGACTTTTAAAGTCACCAGCAGCGTCTCAAGACAACTAACGTTACCGGAAGCCACCATTGAATATCACTGTAACCGGCAGCCTCCCATGACTATTGACTTCAACAGCAACCTACCATGACTTGCAACGTCACCAGCAGCGTCTCAAGATACCAACGTTACCAGCAACCTCCAATGACCACTACCGCCACCAGCAACCTCCTATGGCTATTAACGTCACCAACAGCCTCCCATGACTACCATCAGCACTAGCAGCCTCCCATGACTACTAACGTCACCAGCAGCCTCCCATGACCACTACCGTCACCAGAAGCCTTCCATGACCACTACCGTCACCAGAAGCCTCCCATGAACAAAATCATCACCAACAGCTTCTCATGACCACCACTGGCACCAGCAGCCTCCCATGACAACAACCGTCACCAGCAGCCTCCCATGATTACCACTCTCACTAGAACCTCCCATAACTACCACCGTCACGAACTGCTTCCAGTATCAACAACAGTCTTTGGTACCAAAAGCCATCAAGGACAACCACCGTCACCATCAGTCATGACCATCACAATCGCTAGCAGCCTCTTACGACCACCACCGTCACCAACAATCTCCCATGACCACTAACATCACCAACAAACAGACCGTTCTTTACTACCTCCATTACCAGCAGCCTCCCATGACTACCACCATCACCAGCAGCCTTCCATGATTACTAACGTCACTGACAGCCTACCATGACTACCAACATCACAAACAGCCTCCTATGACCACAACCGTCACCAGTAGCCTTCGAAAATCACCACCGTCAACAACAGCCTCCCATGATCACCGCTGTCATCAGGAGCCTCCCATGACTACCACCTTCAACAGAAGCCTCTCAAGACTACAACCATCACCAAAAGCCTGCACAACCACCACCGTCACTAAATGCTTCCCATTATTACCACCTTCACCAGCAGCATTCCATGACTAACACAGTCACCAGCAGCCTCCCATGAATACCACAGTCACCAACAGCCACCTATGAATACCACCGTCACCAGCCACCTTCCATGAGTATTAAGGTCGCTAACAACCTAACATGACTTGTAACGTCACCAGCAGCGTCTCAAGACTACTAACGTTACCAGAAACCTCCTATGAATACCACCGTCACCAGCAGCCTCTCATGACTGTTAACGTCACTAAAAATCTACCATGACTTCTAACGTCACCAGCAACGCCTAAAGACTAACGTTACCAGAGCCACCCATGATTACCATCGTCACCAGCAGTCTCCCATGACTACCACCGTCACCAACAGCTTCCTATAACAACCACCGTCACCAAAAGCCTCCCAAGGCACCACCACCACTATCAACATTGACTGCCATCATCAACAGCAGCCTCCTACGACTACCAACGTCAACAGCAGCCTCCCACTACTACCACTGTCACCATCAGCCTCCCATGACTATTAACATCACCAACAGCCTCTCATTACTACCTCCATTACCAACAGCCTCCCATGACTACCACCGTCACCTAAAGCCACCTATGACTACCACTGTCACCAGCAGCTGTCTATGATTACTAAGGTTACTAACAGCCTCCCATTACTGCTAACATCACCATTAGCCTCCCATGACCACATCTATCACACGCAGCCTTCCATAACCACCACTGCCAACAGTAGCCTCCCATGACCACCACCGTCACCAGCAGATTCCCATGACTACCACCGTCACCAGCAGCCTCTCAAGACCATAACAGTAACCAAAAGACTCCCATGACCACCACCGACACCAGCAGCATCCCATAACTACTATCATCAACAACAGCCTCCCATGAATACCATAGTCACCAGCAGCCTCCCATGACCACCACCGTCACCAACAACCTCCCATGAATACTAACATCAACAGTCTTTCATTACTACATCCATTAATAGCAGCCTCTTATGACTACCACCGTCACCAGCAGCAACCCATGACTACCACCGTCACCAGCAGCCTCCTATGACCACAACCGTCACCAATAATCTCCCATGACTACAAACATCACCAAAAGACTCTCATTACTACTTCCATTACCAGCAGTTTCGCATGACTACCACCGTCACCAGCAGCCGCTAACGTCACTAACTACATCCCATGACTACTAACGTCTCCTGCACTCTCCCATGACTACTAAAGTCACCAGCAGCCACCCATGACTACCACCGTCACCAGTAGCCTCATATGACCACCACCATCACCAACAGCCTCCCATGACTACTAACATCACCAAAAGCCTCTCATTACTACCTCCATTTCCAAAAGCCTCTCATAACTACCACCGTTACATGCAGCCACTCATGAATACCACCATCATCAACAGACTCCTATGACCCAACACCGTCACAAGCAGCATCACATAAATACTACCGTCACCAAGAGCCACCTATGACTACCAGTCACCAACAGCCTCCTGTGACTATAACATCACCAAGAGACACTCATAACTACCTCCAATACCAGCAGCTACCCATAACTACCACCGTCACCAGCAGCCTTCCACGACTATTAACGTCACTAACTACCTCCCATGACTTCTAACGTCTCCTGCACCCTCCTATGACTATTAACATCACAAGCAGCCTCCTATAACCACCACTGTCAACAGCAGCCTCCCATGACCAACAACGTCACTAGCAGTCTCTCATGACTACCACCAGTCAGGGCCACAACCGTCACAAAAAGCCTCCCATGACCACCACCGTCACGAAACGCCTCCTGTGATTACCACCTTTACCAGCAGCATCCCATGACTACCACAGTCACCAGAAGCCTCCCATGACTATCAATGTCACAACATCCTACCATGACTTTTAACGCCAGCAGCAGCGTCTCAAGACTACCAATGTTACCAGCAGATACCCATGAGCACCAACGTCACTGGCAACATTCCATGACTACCTTCGTCACCAACAGCGTCCCATAACCTCAGTCACCAAGACCTTCCCAAGACAGCACCGGCACCATCAGCTATGACAACCACCGTCACTAGTCACCTTCTTACGACCACCACCGTCACCAGCAGCCTTCCATGACCACCACCGTCACCAGCAGCCTCCCATGACTACTAACATCACCAAGAGCCTTTCATTACTACCTCCATTACCAGCAGCCTTCCATGACTACAACCGTCACCAGTAGCCTTCCGTGATTACTAACGTCACTAAGTATCCCATGACTATAACGTAAACAGCAGCCTCCCATGACCACAACCGTCAACAGCAGCCTCCCATGACCACAACCGTCAACAGCAGCCTCACATGACTACAACCGTCAACAGCAGCCTCCCAAGACCACCACCGTCATCAGCAGCCACCCATGACTACCACCGTCACCAACAGCCTTCCATGACTACTAACGTCACTAACTACCTCCCATGATTACTAACGTCTCCTGCACCTTCCTATAACTACTAACGTCGCCAGTAGTCTCCCATGACCACAACCGTCACCAACAGCCTTCCATAACCACCATCGTCAACAGCAGCCTCCCATGACCAACACCGTCACTAGCAGCCTCCAGTGACTAACACCTTCAACAGCAGCCTCTGAACACCACAACCGTCACCAAAAGCCTGCCCTGATCACCTCTGTCACCAGCAATCTCCCATGATTACCATTAAAACCAGCAACATCCCATGACTACCACCAAAACCAGCAGCAATGACACCACAGTCACTAGCAACCATCTATGAATATCACCGTCACCAACGGCTTCCCATGACTATTAACGTCACTAACAACCTACTATGACTTCTAACGTCACCAGCAGCGCCTCAAGACTACCAACGTTTCCAGCAGCCTCCCATAACCACCAACGTCACCAGCAGTCTTCCATGACCACTACCGTCACCAGCAGCCTCCCATGACCACTAACGTCACCAGCAGCCTCCCATTTCCACTACCGTCACAAGAAGCCTCCAATGACCACAACCATCACCAACAGCTTCCCATGACCACCATCGGCACCAGCAACCTCCCATGACAACAACCATGATTTCTAACGTCACCAGCACTAGTGTCTTAAGACTTCCAACGTTACCATCAGCCTCCAATGACCACCACCTTCACCAGAAACCTCCCATGACCACTACATCACCAGCAGCCTCCCATGACTACTAACGTCACCAGAAGCCTCCCATGACCACCACCATAACCAACAGTTTCCCATGACCACCACCGGCACCAAGAGCCTCCTATGACAACAACCGTCACCAACAGACTCCCATGACTACCATTGTCACCAACAGCTTCCCATAACAACCTCCGAAGACACCACTGTCACCATCATCCATGACTACCATCGTCACCAGCAACCTCCTACGATCACCACCGTTACCAACAGCCTTCCATGACTAGTAACATCATCAACAGCCTTTCATGACTACCTCCATTACGAACGGCCTCCCATGACTACCACTGTCACCAGCAGCCAACCATGGCTACCACCGTCACCAGCAGCCCTTCATGATTACTAACGTCACTAACAGCCTCCCATGACTACTAACGCCACCAGTGACCTCGCATGATCACAACCGTCACCAGCAGCCTTCCATAACCACCACCGTCAACAGCAGCTTCCTATAACTACCGCAATTGCCAGCACCCTCAAATGACTACTAACATGACCAGCAGCCACCCATTACTAAGACCGGCACCAGCAACCTCCCACGATCGCCACCGTCACCAACAGCCTCTCATTAATACTTTCATTACCAGCGGCCTCTCATGACTACAACCGTCACCGGCAGCCTTCCATGGCCACCACCTCCAACAGCAGCCTCCCATGACCACCACCGTCACCAGCAGCCTCCAATAACTATCATCGTCAGCAGCAGCATCTCAAGACCACAACCGTCACCAGCAGCATCTCATAACTACTACCGTCACCAACATCCTTCCATTACTAACAAAATGACCAGCAACCTCCCATGACTACTAACGTGACCAGCAGCCTCCTATGACCACCACCGTCACCAGCAGGCTCCTGTGACCACCTACGTCACCAACAGCCTCCTATGACCACCACCGTCACCAACAGCCTCACATGACTACTAACACCATCAACAGCCTCATTACTAGCTCCATTACCAACAGCCTTCCATGACTCCCACCGTCACCAGCAGCTACCCATGACTACTAACATCACCAGCAGCCTTCCATGACTACTAAAGTCACTAACTACCTCCCATGACTACTAGCGTCTCCTGTATCCTACTATGACTACTAACGTCACCAGCAGCCTCCGATGATCACAACCGTCACCATCGCCCTACCACAGCCATCACCATCAACAGCAGCTTCCCATAACCAACACCGTCACTAACAGCCCCCCATGACTACCATCTTCAACAACAGACTCTGACCAGCACAACTTTCACCAAAAGCCTGCAATGACCACCACCATCATTAACAACCTCCCATGATTACCACCTTCACCAGCAGCATCCCTTGACTACCACCAACACGAGCAGCAGTGACTACCACAGTCACCAGCGGCATCCCGTGAATACTGCAGTCACCACCTTTGAATAACACCGTCATCAGCATCCTCCCATAACTATTAAGTCACTATAGCCTACCATGACTTGTAACGTTACCAACAGAGTCTTAAGACTGCCAACGTTACCAGCAGCCTCCCATCACCACTACCGTCACCAACAGCCTCCCATGACTACTAACGTCACCAACAGCCTCCTATGTCCACTACCGTCACCAGAAGCCTGTCATGACCACCACCATCACCAACAGCTTCCCATAACCACCACAGGCACCAGCAGCCTCTCATGACAACAACCGTCACCAGCAGCCTCCCATGACTACCTCTGTCACCAAAAGCTTCCCATAACAACCATAGTCACCAAAAGTTCCCAAGACACCAATGTCACCATCATCCACGACTACCAGCGTCACCATCAGCCTCCTACAACCACCTCCGTCACCAGCAGCCTCCCATGACCACCACCGTCGCCAACAGGCTCCCATGACTACTAACATCACCAATAGCCTTTCATTACTACGTGACCAGCTTCCCATGCCAACCACCGTCACCAGCAACCAACCATGACTACCACCGTCACCAGCAACCAACCATGACTACCACCGTCACAAGCAGCCTTCCATGATTACTAACTTTACTAACAGCCTCTAATAACTACTAACGTCACCAGCAACCTCGCATGACCACAACCGTCACCAGCAGCCTTCCATAACCACCAACGTCAACAGCAGCCTCCTTTGACTACTATGGTCACCAGCAGCCTCCCATGACTACTAACGTGACCTGCAGCCACCCATGACTACCACCGTCACCGGCAGCCTCCCATGATCACCACCGTCACCAACAGCCTTCCATAACTACTAACATTACCGACAGCCTTTCATTAATACCTCCAGTACCAGCAGCTTCTCATGACTACCACCATCACCAGCAGCCTCCTATGACCACCACCGTCACCAACAGCCTCCCATTACTACTAACATCACCAACATCCTCTCATTACTACCTCCATTACCAGAAGCCTACCATGACTACCACCATCACCAGCAGCCTTCCATGACTACTAACGTCACTAACTACCTCCCATGACCTCTAGCGGCTCCTGCACCCTACTATGACCACTCACGTCTCCAGCAGCCTCCAATGACTACAACCGCCACCATTAGTCTTCCATAACCATCACCATCAACAGCAGCCTCCCATGACCAACACCGTCACTAACAGCTTCCCACGACTACCACCTTCATCAACTGCCTCTGACCACCACAACCGTCACCAAAACCCTCCCATGACCACCACTGTCACCAACAACCTCCCATGATTACCACCTTCACCGGCAACACCACATGACTACCAACAACACGAGCAGCAGTGACTACCAAGTTCACCAGCAGCCTCCCATGAATACCAGTCACCAGCAGCCACCTATGAATACTACCGTAACCAGAAGCCTCCCATGACCACCACCATCACCAACAGCTTCCCATAACCACCACCGGCACCAGCAATCTCCCATGACAAAACCGTTACCAACAGCCTCCAATGACTACCATTGTCACCAGCAACCTCCCATGACTACCAACATCGCCAACAGCTTCTCAAAACAACCACAGTCACCAAGACCCTCCCAAGACACAACTGTCACCATCACCCATGACTACCATAGTCACTAGCAGCCTCCTACGACCACCATCATCACCAGCAGCCTTCCATGACGGCCACCGTCACCAACAGCCTCCCACCGTCACCAACAGCCTCCCATAACTGCTAACATCACCAACAGCCTCTCATTACTACCTCCATTACCAACAGCCTCCCATGACTACCACCGTCATCAGCAACCAACCATGACTACCACCGTCACCAGCAGCCTTCCATGACTACTAACGTCACTAACTACCTCCCATGACCTCTAGCGTCTCCTGCATCCTATTATGACCACTAACGTCCACAGCAGCCTCCATTGACTACAACCGTCACCAGCAGCCTTCCATAACCACCACCGTCAACAGCAGCCTCCCATGACCTACACTGTCAACAGCAGCCTCCCTGACTACCACCTTCAACAGCAGCCTCCATTAACTACAACCGTCACAAAAAGCCTCCCATGACCACCACCATCACCAACAGCCTCCCACGACTACCATCTTCACCAGCAGCATCCTATGACTACCACCGTCACCAGCAGCAATGACTACCACAGTCAACAGCAGCCTCCCATGAATACCACAGTCACCAGCAGCCACTTGTGAATATTCCCGTCACCTGCAGCCTCCCATGACTATTAACGCCACTAACAACCTACCATGACTTCTAACGTCACTGGCAGTGTCTCAAGACTACTAACATTACCAGGAGCCTCCCATGACCACCGCCGTCACCAGCAGCCTTCTATGACTACTAACGTAACCAACAGCCTCCCATGACTACCACCGGCACCAGCAGCATTCCATGACCACTACCGTCACCAACAGCCTTCCATGACCACCACTTTATCATCATTTATGACTACCACCGTCACCAGCAGCCTCCTACGACCACCACCGTCACCAGCAGCCTCTCATAGACACCACCGTCACCATAAGCCTCCCATGACTACCACCGTCACCACAAGCCTCCCCTGACCACAACCGTCAACAAAATCTTTCCACGACCACCACCGTCACCAGCAGCATCCTTTGAATATCACCGCCATCAGCAGCAATGAATACCAAATTCACTAGCAGCCTCCCATGAATACCGGTCACCAGAAGCCTCCCAAAATACTCTCACCGTCATCACATCCTCCCAAGACTTACACCGTCACCATCAGCCTTACATGACTATTAAAATTACCTGCAGCCTCCAATGACCGTCACCAACAGCCTCCCAAGACTATCACCGTCACGATCAACCTTCCAAAACTACCACCATCACAAGCAGCGTTCAATGACTACCATCGTCATCAACATCCTCCGAAGACTACCACCATCACCAGCAGCCTCTCATGACCACCACAGTCAACAGCAGGCTCCCGTGACTACTAACGCCACCAGCAACTTTCCAAGACAACCACCGTCAACAGCAACCTCCCATGACCACCATCGCCCCAAGCAGCCTCCTACGACTACGAGCGTCACCAGCAGCCTCCCAGGACTACTAACGTCACCAACAGCCTTTCACGACTACCACTGTCACCAGCAGTCTCCTATGACTACCACCAGCACCAGCAACCTCCTATGACTACAAACGTCACCAACAGTCTCCCTTGACTACCTCTGTCACCAGCTGCCTCCTATGACTACTAACGTCACCAACAGCCTTACATGAATACCACCGCCATCAGCAGTCTCCCATGACTACGAACATCACCAACAGCCTTCCATGACTACCACTGTCACCAGCAGCATCCTATGACCACAACCGTCACCAGCAGCCTCCTATAACTATTAACGTCACCAACAGACTCCTATGACACCACCGTCACCGGCAGCCTCCCATGACTACAAACATCACAAACAGCCTCCTATTGCTACCTCAGTTACCAGCAACATCCCATGACTACCACAGTCACAAGCAGCCACCCATGAATATCACCGTAACCAACTGCCTCCCATGACTATTAACGTCACTAACAATCTACCATGACTTCTAACGTCACCAGCAGCGTGTCAAGACTGCTAACGTTACCAGCAGCCCCCCCTCCCCCCCCCATGACCACCACCGTATCCAGCAGTCTCCTATGACTACTAACGTCACCTACAGCCTCCCATGACCACCACCGACACCAGCACCCTCCCTTGACTACTGGCATCACCATCAACACCAGCAACATCCCATGAATTTCAACGTCACTAGCAGCCTCTCAAAACCCCTAAAGTTACATGCATCCTCCCATGACTATTACCGTCACCAGCGTCCTCCTATGACATCTAACGTCACCAGCAGCTTCTCATGACCACCTTCGTCACCAGTAGCATCACATAAGTGCTACCGTCACAATCCTCCTATGATTATCACCTTCACCGGCAGCCATCCATAACCTCCACTGTCACCAACAGCCTCCCATGATTACTAACGTTACCAGCAGCCACTCATGACTGCTACCGTCACCAGCAGCCCCCCATGACCACCATCGTCACCAGTAGCCTCCCATGATTACCACCGTCACCGGCAGCTATCCATGACCTCCACTGTCACCAACAGCCTCCCATGACCACTAACGTTACTAGCAGCCACTCATGACTGCCACCGTCACCAGCAGCCTCCCATGACTGCTAATATCAACATCCTTTCATTACTACCTCCATTACCAGCAGCCTCCCATGACCACCACCGTCGCCAGCAGCCTTCCATGATTACTAACGTTACTAACACCCTTCCATGACTACCAACGTCACCATCAGCCTCCCATGACCACAATCGTCACCAGCAGCTTTCCATAACCCCCACGGTTAGTAACAGCCTCTCATTATCACCACCGTCACCAGCAGCCTCCCATGACTACAACCGTCACTAACAGCCTCTCAAGGCCACATCCGTCACTAAAAACCTTCCATGGCCACCACCGTCACCAGCAGCATCCTATAACTATTACCGCCACCAACAGCCTCCCATGACTACCACAGTCATCAGCAGCCTCCCATGATTGCTAACGTTACCAGCAGCCACCCATGACTACCACCGTCACCAGCAGCCTCCCATGACTACCAGTCGCAATCAGACACGAATACTACCGTCACCAGCAGCCTCCCAGGAATACTAACGTCACTAACAGCCTCCCGTTACTACCACTGTCACCAGCACCTTCCATGCTTACGAACGTCACCAACAGCCTTCCATGACTACTAACGTTACACACAGCCTCCCATTACTAATAACGTATCCAGCAACCTCCCAAGACTACTAACGTCACCTGTAGCCTCCAATCACTACCACCGTTATCAGAAGCCTCCTTTGGCCACCACCGTCAACAGAAGTCTCCCATGCCTATTAACGTCTACAACAGCCTCCCAAGACCAACACTGTCACCAGCAGCTTCCCATGACACAATCAGTCATAAATACCACCGTCACCAGCAGCCTCCCATGACCATCACAATCACCAAAACCTTCCCAAGAATACTAACGTCACCGACAGCTTCCCATGACTACTACCGTCGCCTGCACCTTCCATGCTTACTAACGTCACAAACATCCTCCCATGAATATTAATGTCACCAACAGCCTTCCATGACTACCACTGTCACCAACAGCCTCCCATAACTACTAACGTCACCAGCAGCCTCCCATGACCACCACCGTCACCAGCAGGCTCCCATAACTACAAGCGCCACCAGGAACTTCCCAAGACTACTACCGTCAACAGCAACTCCCCATGACTACAACCACCCCCAGCAGCCTCCTATGACTACAAACGTCATCAACAGCCTTCCATGAGTACCTCCGTCACCAGCAGCCTCCTATGACTACTAACGTCACCAACAGCCTCTCATGACTACCACCCTCACTAGCAGCTTCCCATGACCACCATCGTCACCAAAAACCTCCCATGACTACTAACGTCACCAGCGGTCTCCCATGACTACCTCCGTCACCGGCAGCCTCCTATGATTACTAACGTCACCAACAGCCTCACATGAATACCACCTTCATCAACAGACTCCCAAAACTACGACCATCACCAACAGCCTTCCACAACTTCCATTGTCACCAGCAGCATCCCATGACCACAACCGTCACCAGCAGCCTCCTATGACTACTACCGTCACCAACAGACTCCTATGACTACTAACGTCACCGGCAGCCTCCCATGACTACAAACATCACAAACAGCCTCCTATTACTACCTCTATTACAAGTTATATCGCATGACTACCACAGTCACCAGCAGCCACCCATGAATACCACCGTAACCAGCGCCTCCCATGACTATTAACGTCACCAACAACCTACCATGACTTCTAACGTCACCAGCAGCGTGCTAAGGCGACTAACATTACCAGCAGCCCCCCATGACCACCACCGTAACTAGCAGCCTCCTATGGCTACTAACGTCACCGACAGCCTCCTACAACTACCGCCGTCACCAGCAACCTCCCATGACTACTAACATCACCAACAGCTTCCCATGACTTTTAACGTCATGTGCATCTTGCCAAGACCATCACCGTCACCAGCGTCCTCCTATGACTTCTAAAGTCACCAGCACCCTCTCATGACCACCGTCACCACCGTACTACCGTCACAAACAGTCTTCCATGATTACCACCGTCACCGGCAGCCATCCATGACCTCCACCGTCACCACCAGCCTCCCATGACTACTTACGTTATTTTTTTTTTTTTTTACTATTGCCAGTTAGCAATGTGCAATGGGGGAAGATCTATATACTGTGCAAAGGTGTTTGAATTTGACGCCGGCAAACCGATCTACCTACATGTTGACAGTGAAGGAAGTTGTTAGTTTGAAAGAGTGTATGGTACCTCAGGAACTGGTACCTGCCGTTGGGGGCCACGGGAGAATAGCCTAATCCCGCACACCCCAAGCCAACAAAGGGGAGATGACCTTACGCCTGCCCGGTGGCCGACACCAGATGTACAAGGCAGGCTCCGATTTTTAACCTGTGCTCTTGGACCACATCCTGTAAAGGGAGTGAGTCCAGGTTAGGGCTTTGACCGTGCACACCTCAAGGTCCCGGTATGTCAGCCCTAACCCTCTGAGAGCACTCGCGCTTTCTTGACACCATGCACCTCGCCAATTCAGAGTGGCAGATGTTACGTGCACGGTGTCTTTCCCGGTGTATTCCCGTACGCCTTGTAAGACATTCACAGATTTCGATGTAGTGAGTATGCTTCTCTCACACTCTTTCCCAGCCAGCAGTGATCCTATGCCTTTTTGTGTTAAACAGTGTGACACGACGGACGAAGGAATTTCACAAATGCTCTAGGGTCTTACTACACACTAGTGGCACTACTTCCCTTATATATTCACCTCATCTCAGCCTGTTACCACTTCCCCATTTGCTTCTTTCACCGCTGTTTCCTTATCCTCTCCTGTTTCTCTCACACAATTAACCTCCTTCCTAAACATCTTTTATTCTCCCTGAAGTTTGCTGATACTGGCTTACCCCAACTCTCCTCTCCCTTCGTTTTCAGCCCCTTTCCTTCCTCTTGACCCACTGCTTTCTTTTGTACGGCTTCCAAGCACACGCACTTCTTCCCTTAAGTAACGCGCATACACTTCTCTATTATCTCGCTAGCAACTAAACTTCGTCATCCCACCATTCGCTACCCTTTTTTCACATGCCAGTATCTCACCCTCCGCAAACCACACACTCTCCTCGCATATGGCAGCGCTGCTTCACTGAATTCCTCCTATTCCTCACCCACTACCCAAGCTTCATTCATTCTAACCCACTGCCATTCTAACACTCAATCTCCCATTGTGGTATCTCTTTACAAAAGCCTCTTCAAGCTCACTTATTTTCTCCACCCTCTTCTCACCCATATCATTTCCTCTTTTCAGAAACCCTCCACAAATCTTCATCCTGGCCTCCATTAGGTAATGGTCATCCATCCCACATGTGTCCCCTTTCAACACATTCACATCCACGAGTCTCTTTTCATGTCTATCATTTAGTATTCAATCCAGTAATGTACGTTGACCATCATTCCTACTCTCGCACGTATTCTTATACATGTCCTTCTTTTCAAACCAGGTATTCCCAGCCACCAGTCTTTTTTCAGCGCACAGCGTCACAAGCATTTCATCATTTCCACTAACCTTATTGAATGCCCCGTGCACCCCCCTCCAATTATACTGTCACTTGCCACATTACCCGCTTTCGCATTCAAATCACCCATCACTAATACCGAATCTCTCGTATCAAAATTCCTGACACGCTCGGCTCTTTCCAAAAGACTTGCCTCTTTTCTTCGGTCCTCTCGTGGTCAGGTGCAATAGTGCTTATAATCACCCACTTCCCGTTTTCCACTTTCATTTTCAGATGAGTCTTGGGATCAACTTCCTAACTCTTTCACACATTCCATAACTCGTTCAGCAGACGTGCTACCCCATTCTTATCTCTTGCCCTCACACTAACCCCCGACATGATCCCTAAGACATTTCCAAACCATTCTCTCTCCTTACCCTTGGGCTTTGCTTCTCTCAAAGCTACAACCTCCAGGTTCTTTTCCTCATATGTACTATGTATCCCTTCTTATATTATTACCATCCACACTCATTCATACACCCCAGCCTGAGCCTTCGAGAAGGAGGAGCGCTCCTAGCTTGGATCCTTCTTTTAGTCTAGCTTATAGTAATTGAAACACCATAAGAGGAAGGTTTTCGGAACCTACTCCTGCCCCTCTCAGTCGCCTTCTACGATATGCAGGGAATACGTAGGAAGTATTCTGTCTCCCCTATCGTTTATAAGCACCCTAGGACCTCTAACTAAGAGTCTTGATGTTAACAAAACTTCTTACCAGATGTTCCCGCAGCTCAAGGCTGCACTACTTCCATCACCAGGGAAATGTAGACTCCTTTGGAGGTAAAACATGTTTCACCCTAGAAGTTTTACATCTCCCAAGGAGACTCCATGAGAGAGATTACAGGTTTGTTTGTCTAAATGCAGGTGAAACATTAAACGCATCTAACCCACATGCGTGAAGTCTCCCTACGAAGGGAGAAAAAGAATAATACAAAGATGGGTCCTCATGTCTCTCATTGATGAGGGCAGACGTTTGAGTCGCATCATACATCCCCGTGTCATGATGAGGAATGCATTGAAGGATGTTTGTGCCAAAGGTGCTGATCAAGACGAGCGCTCTCACATGTATGGGAACTCCTGAATCGAAAGCTCTCTAGCTGGCTCCTGAGAGATTCTGTCTATCTACGTAACTAGAGATACAAAAATTATAATTTCCGCGGAGAGTGGCTGAATATGACGACGTCTTGACTCCACAGAAGTTAGGGTTATGTATAAGAGACTATACATGTTATCAGAGATTCGTTCAAGGTAAGGTAGACAGAATAAAGGATGGAGAAGTTCACAAAGCTTAGAAATGGTTCATGAAAATGCGAGAGAGAGAGAGAGAGAGAGAGAGAGAGAGAGAGACAGAGAGACAGAGAGAGAGAGTGTTTCTCGTCTGCTACGTCGGATCCTCGACTGTGTCGCCGAGAATGCTATTATATTCAAGGGCCTCGGGAAGCTGGTGGGGAGGTGGTGAGGAGAGGGCGAGTGAGGGTAAAGAA
>JAUUDZ010018723.1:11039-35712 GCA_032361705.1 Panulirus versicolor | reverse complement strand
TCCCCTTTAGTCGCCTTCTACGACACGTGAGGAATGCGTGGGAAGTATTCTTTCTCCCCTATCCCCAGGGATAACATGTGAGAACATTCAACTCACACAGCTCATTCTTCATAACTCTAGATTTTCCTGCAGTGAGCACTAGAGGTTAGCCCTGGCTTTTGGCAAAATGGTAAGAGCAGTACACAGAAACAGTTGGTAGGAACATCTAAGCTGAAGGATTAGGCATTAGTAGTAGGAAGGAACATTAAGTAGACGTAGTCAGGATGAACATCAGGTAGGAGCCTCTGCAAATAGTGCACTAGAGTTGCCCTCTGCCAGTGGCCTGTTAAGAGTGAGGCACTAAAGGCTAAGAAGTGGCAGTGAAGTTCACTAGGTATGGAGACCCCATTGCAGTGGCCATCCCCTTGAAGAAGTTTCAGGTGGGAACAGGTGTCAGATATAAAGATAGATAGATGGGTATCCAAATTCCTACTCCTTCACTGAAAATGTCACTGAACCTTTCACCACAAAGATCCCAAGTCCTGGCTAATGAACTCAGTTTTCAAATCTACGTTAACATAAAAATTGCTAAGGTTTGTGTAGTTTCCATGATGATATCTCTTCTAGGTGTTGTCTTACTTTTCTTCCTTCAATATCCTTATTCACCTCATAGCTAAACTTCAGCATTACATGAAAACTTTTCTGAGTACCACGTATGATAACCACAATATCCATGCTACTACGTGTGAAGATAAGATCTAGCAATGATAGTGTATCAGTTCTTCTCATCTCTGTATGTTCACTGCCATCCAGGCAAAGAAAATTTTCCTGTATACATTCTAAAACCATGTCTCCAAGGCTCCATCATCAAGAGAATCCAATCCCATAGTCAATCTCTTTATAGCTGAAATCTCACATTACACTGGCCAACAACTAATTTTCATCATATTGGATTGTGGTGTACTTGGTGTAGTTTTGGATACCGATTTTGAAAATGCAATCTGTTTTCTTGAATCATGTCTATTTTTCATGCAAAATTTGGCACTGCTGCAAGATAAAGTTGAACTTTTAGCATCTCATCTAAAAGAAAAATGTCTGCTCAAGAAGGACGCTCTCATAACTTATTTCAGGAAAAGGAGTCAGGCTCTTACTTCTCATTTTTCCATGAAAAGGCCACTCTGTTTTTGCAACAACATTGATGCATTACTCCAATGTTTATCCCATGAGTGTGATCTCACTCAACAGCACTTGTTCATCAACTCATTTAAGAGAAGTCTGAAAGCGGTACTGCTCCACAATGAGAACAAGAAATCCTCAGTTCCTGTAGGGCATTCAGTGAACATGAAAGTGTTATGAGAAAATGCAGGCATCCTAGATGCCATAAGATACAAAAATTACAACTGGAAAATATGTTGGGACTTGAAAATGACTGGCATGCTGATGGGAATGCAGTCAGGATTCACGAAATACTGCTTTTTTTTATGCAACTTCCAGGCATCATATGGAGTCACACTGGCCACAGTGAAGATCATATAAGCTAGGAATTTCAAGCGTCCAGGGTAAGCCTCTAGTTGATCCACAAAATGTTCTTCCCTACTCCATATAAACTTTGGTCTAATGAAGCAATTTGTGAAAACACTAGCCAAGAGAAACTAAACAGAATTTGAGTATGTGATGGAAAAATTTCCAAAGATCATTGAGGCCAAGTTGAAAGAAGGCATCTTCATCCATCCGCAGATAAAAGAACTCCTGAAAGTCCACAATCTCAGCACACATCTTGATGACTTGGAGCTGGAGGCCTGGAATTCTTTTGCTTGGCGATGAGAAAATTTCTTAGGAAACAAGATTTCTGAGGGCGGTGTGAAAAGACTTCTGAAATCCTATGCTGCTATGAGACAGAAAGAGTTACACATATACACAGACCACACAGACCCAAGGTTTTCCAAGCAAGGTGGTCTGGTCTTACCAGCACTTGAGAGAGAGAGAGAGAGAGAGAGAGAGAGTGTGTGTGTTACCATCAGATGTAGTGAATGCTGAGACTGTAAATACCTTCAAAAGTCGTTTAGATAAATATTCTATAAATTCAGGTATACTCTGAGAAAAATGCCAGAAATAAACATATAAACAACGCAGTAAAGGTGACACTATAAGACTAATGTCGCAGCAGCAGGTAATCGGTAATAGCTTAAAATACTGCTGAGCGGAATTTCATTTTCTTGTCAATATAGGATTTGATAGTAGTATGTGAAGACAGGCACTGGAGTACCACTGTGATATTGAGAAGAGCACTCTTAACATATATCTGGTGTGAACTGTGATCAATGGTGGGTGGGCAAACCAAGCCATGCAGGATGGCACTCAAGATGCATTTCCTCCATTCACATCTGGATGTTTTTGCAGAGAACCTTAGAGCAGTGTCTGATGAACAAGGAAAATGCTTCCATCAGGACATTAGTGTGAAGGAGCATCGATACCAGGGTCTCTGGAAAGAAGGAATGCTTGCAGATTACAGCTGAATGTTATACAGGGACAAAACTGAGTTAGAGCACCATAGGAAGTCCAAGTCCAAAGCTCAGCAACTTTAGCTCTCAAGGAGTGCCATAGAAGGCTAAAAGCTAAATGTCTTTAGCTTGTCCTTCTGGATAGAATCTTCTTTGTATACCTTCTACCCAGGAATACAGAATTTCTGCAATCAAATTTTGAGCTGGTACAAATCTGATCATTTTACCTTCATCCATGCATCATGTAGCTGCAGTTGAACTGAAAAAGTCTGTATATATAGAAAGAGAATGAGATGTGTTGTACTGAAATGGACTAAAAATTTGTAATCTTCATCAGAAATAGGTCTAGAAAAGTTACACTAGATCCTTGATGAGAAGAAAAAGTTCAAATTTGTAGACCAGGGTTACCAGCACTTATCATCTCTGTGAAGTGACTGTCTTACTGCTCCACACACCATCGTGATTATTCCTTCAGTGTTATCACGGCACGTTTGTTCTGGAACATTAAAATTCTGTGGAGAATTACATACCAACACCACAACGCATTTCTTCCCAAGAGTTACTCTTCCTATTATTTATTGTCTGAATGGGCCATCCTCTACTAATTCTTGAAACTTAAGGCTATCCTTTACCAAGAGAGCCAATCCTCTCCCTCCTTACTAATATGTATCACTCTGGGCAGAAGAGGGGAGATCTTATCTCCTATGTAGGCTTTGTTCCCAGGACTCTGATAACATCAGGTGTACTCTATATTATCCATGAAATCCAACTATTTCCCATTAACATTTTAATGGTTCTGTCATGCGTATAAGCGTGATGGGTTTCATTTACAATTCTGGACTTTGGACACATCCATGTATGACCTCTGCCAATATTTTTTGAAGAAAAACTTATAATTCAGGGTCGCCACATCAGCATCTTCTTGGCACAGTCTATCTGAGAAGGACTTCCCCCTTCCTTCACAAGGGTCAGAAAGTTTATGGCCTACCTGGCAGGCTGAACACCAGCCTGCATTATAGGCTTACTTAGTTGGAGAAAGGGAGAGTCTTCCAATGTTGTGCGTGCTCTTAACAGAAAAGGACGAAAGACACTGACAATATGATGTCTGTGAGGTGGTTGTGTATATATAGCCTTGTTATATGTTCCACTACAAGTATCAAAAATGTTGTAGAGTGAAATACATTTACACAAGTGACACTGATCTCCTTTATTCAGGTAGTACCTTACTAGTGAGGAGAATATAGTTTAGTTTTATGAAGGATTTCCCAATTCTTTTTTATATACAAGTGAATCTATATAGCCATTTGTTGAATCAAGTTTTGTTTTATGAGTGATTTTCTGATTTCTTCTTTATACATATATGTGAGTTGATATGGACAGTTACCGAACTCATTTTAGGTTTGTTGGAAATAATGGTAAGGTTCGTCAGGCTTATCAAAGAACTTGTCATTCTAAAGTCTACATTTCCCTACTACAGGTAGCACTGTGTCATTGGGCTGCAAGAACCTTTGGAAAGAGGTCCTGGGTAACATTATTCTTTCTTCAAAAATGGTTCTGAGGTAACTATAAATAATATACAGTGCCCCACAGTAAAGTAGATGTGAGTGGGCCTGTGGCAATTATACCAATGCAAATCACTTCATCCCATCTAATGTAGTCTTGATGCCTGCTAGTGAAATTGGCACCCTCTATCGCGCAGTGACAATAACACGACATGGCAACATACCGCATAAGCCCACCACAGCAGCAGTTTATATTTTGCAGGAGGCTGGATTGTGCTCCCTACATATAACCTGGATTTTTGTTCTTTTTCTCTTTTCATACCTGAACCAACTACTATAATTGCACTTTACAAAGATAAAAGCCACATAGGGAAATTTCTAATATTACTGGTGTCAGCCAGTTACCTTGAGTTACTTTGTAACCATACTCCAGATTCATTCAAAAAGTGCATGGCTGAAGTTTTCATGGAGGACAGGGTTCCCTGCTACACTGCCAAACTAGTCACTGATTAGTGATTGGCCTGAGAATTCAACAGATCTAAATCAAATAGAAAGTACTTAAATACTTTTAAATACTTAAAATAAAATACTGTCTATCCCCTTCTTATGACCATCCATACATATGAACGGAAAAAATATACAAAATTTATGTTAATACAAGAACTAAGCTTGGTCGTATGTCTGCTAGTGCTAACAGCTGTGTGCATAGGATAGTGACTGTCAAACAATATCCTGGCATTGAGTACATCACAGCATTTCTCTAAGTTCTTGTTCTCAGTTACCATTCAGTAAGTGCGCATTATTCAAGTGAATCTATCGAATTTCATGCTGGATTAAACCATTTTTGTATCAAACCCCAAAGATGATGAGGAGCAAGAGGAAAAACCCATCACATGTTGATAGATCTGGCAAGAAGTTAAAGAAGATGCTCAAATTGGAATTGAAAATGAAGGTAATCACCCAATATGAAGGAGGAAAAAAAGTTAACGTGGTTACAAATGATCTACAGTTGTTGCATTTGATGGTATCAATAATTTTAAAGGACAAAGAAAAATACATGAAACTGTGAAAGGTTCTACATGTATGGATGAAGTCTACAATAATAACAAAAGCAATGATAAGGGCCCATCCATGAAATGGAAAAGTTGTTGATGCTGTGGATGAGAGATCAAATTCAAAAACATGTGCCACTAAGCTTACTAACAATTCAGGTGAAGGCTAAAAGTCTTATTGAGACTTTGAAGGAGCAAGTGAGCGAGGATTACATCAAGAACTTCACAGCAAGTCATGGTTGGTTCAATAGATTAAAAAAAGATATAACTTGAAAACTTTCAAGTCACAGGTGAAGCAGCGAGTGCTGATGAAGGAGCTGCTGAAAAGGTAAAACATTAACCAGAAATTTTTTTTAACGAACCATAATGTGATTTAGAAAAATGTCTATTCATAAAACAAGTTAAACAAAAATGAGATGATCATGACAGAATTTGCATAACGTGAAAAAAAAGAACTGAAATATGAACTAAAGAAACTTAAATAAAACGTAAAAAGAAACCACAGAATCATGTAATAAAGCTGAATTATAAAAAGTGATATAATCATGGCAGCAAGATGTTTTCCATTTTGTATTTTTTTTTTCTTTGGTATCTGCTTGATTATTTGTCCTTGCTCCTCATTGTATTTTCTTATATGTTGCTATGTTATTGTCTAAAGATCTTATTTACATTCAGAATCTTATCAATGGCCTTTTCCCAGTCTATTTTGTTGAGGTGAGAATCTATATCACTCATCCTACCGTTGTCGTCTTTTCGTTGTCTTCTTTTGCTGTGTCAAGCTCACATTCATTCATTACTATTTTATACACTGTTGACTATCTATCTATCTATCTATCTATATCTCTGATGCCTGTACCCTCCTGGAGCGCCTTCAAGGGGGTGGCCATGGCAATAGTCTCTCCATTACTTAACAGGTCACTGATAGAGGCAACTCTAGTGCAGCATTTGTAGAGGCTCCTACCTAATCTTCCAACTGACTACTTCTTCCTTATGTGTCTATCTAATGTTTCAACCGACAACTACCAAAAGTTTCTATCTAATATTCCTGCCTAAATGTTCCTATCCATATCTCCAACCATTTTGCCAAAAGGCAGGGTCAGCACATAGTGCTCACCACAGGAAAATCTAGTTATGAAGAATAAGAAACGTGAGTTAAGTGTTGTCAAGTATTAGGAGTGACAAGAAAAGATTGGATGTTTGTGGGCAAAAAGTCAGTCTACATGTGGATAAGGCAAAAAGAAAAGACAGCTACCTGGGACAGAGAAGTGCAATTTGATAAAAACTAAAGCGTTGGCTCACTATGCAACTGTCACTAACCCTCCCAATACCCAGGTGGGCAGCACTGGTAATATAACTCCTTGCTTGTTGGCTGCCTACCAGCTACTACCTAATGTAATGATTTCAGTGATATAAACAGATAAACTTACATTACATACCTTTATATCTGCAAACAGTGCCATGTCATTTTCCAAAATAAGAACCATCGTATTTTGTACCCTCTTGTTGGTTTGCAGTTTACCTTCATATGATCTTGTGATCTACAGAAATCATTAAGTCTCTGTACCTGTTCTCTTTCAACTACTGACCCAACATCCTTCTTATGTAACTATAGCTACAGCCTGCCATTCAATAAAATGGAAGTTAAAGTCACCAAAGACAAGGAAAGTGGGAAACACAAGGAACCAACATGCCATTCACCTTAATGATTTCCAATGTGCTGCATATAATTCATTTAAAAACTATTTAGTCATCGACACTAAGGTACAGAGGTACATAACAAACAGACTAATAATCATGCTAGATGTAAAACGCACTATGTGAGATACATATATGACAAACACACTAAATACATTATCCTAAATCATTGATGACAAAAGACCGACAAAAAATACAGTAATGGAAAAAAATGTTGTACCCCTCCAGCATGAAACTAAAATCCTTATATAATTCTTTACTCAGTAGAAATCATGTAGCATAATCATCTTAAGTTAACTGGAGGGTTACCAAACATTGCAGCATTATTCATGGAACACATATTTACCATACTCTATCTATCTATCTATCTATATTGCTAATGCCCAATCCCTCAGGGAACTCCCTCAAGAGAGTGGCCAAGGCAAAAGAATCTCTGTAACTGGCAAGCTCCAGTGCTGCTTCTAATCAATCAGTGCCTTACCCTAAACAGGCCACTGGGTCTGGGTAACTCTAACTCAATGTCTCCAGAGGCTCCTAACTTATGTTCCTACTGACTACTTCTACCTAATGTGTATACCTAATGTTCCTGACCAATGTTCCAACCTACTAGTTCTACCCAATGCACCTACATAATGTTCCAACCTACTACTTCTACCTAATGTTTCTACCTAATCCTCTATCTATTGCTCCTATCATACTCTTACCATACTTAAAATCAAATAATATAAAAATGGAAAGAGGCACTAATTCAAGTGATGGAAAAAATAGGTCTGTAGCAGCAATGTCATGACACTGTGATCCTAGAGAACTGTAAACTGTTTGTGGCTGGCTTTGAGTAGCTTGATGACAACATCCAGGTGACGGCTGCTGACGAAAAGGGTGCGCTCGAAATGAGTGAGCCACCAAACTCATGTTAGAAATATTAACATATAACAAGGAAGATGAGCACTTCCACACCAGAAATATAAGGGTTCAAGGGTCCTGACCTTATTTTTCCTGGAGATAATCCAAGAAAATCTTTCATGTTCACAGGATAGACCACAAGGGGATAAAAAAAAAAGGGGACTTGACTTTACTGCGACCACCCACAGTTCACCAAAGCCAATTTCTATGGTATTCAATGAAATCTATATAGAGAAGCCCAGTTCATGGATAAGAAAGAGTAATACTTCAGGCAGGGTGACAAATAGTCAAAGGGTTGTACATAGTTAGAGGAAGTGGAAGGGGAGAGGGAATAAGAAATATAAAAGTTACGTTATAAAGAATGGAGAAATCTTATGTCATACGGCTTCAAAGGTGGAAGATAAAATCCACACTGTAAGCAACGGTTTCAATTTTTCTTTGTAACAACAAGAAGAAACACTGTCCTTGGATTGGTTATGAAGAGAGATTATGGGGAGAGATTTGACTGTGAAGAGGATAGGTATAGGTTTTTAAGAATTCACATCCTTGACCTACATCTAGAGTGTTCGAGTAAAATGTGAACTTTCCTGTTTATTCTATTTCCACTGGTTCCTCCTGTTCCCTGACAAGAATGTAACATTTCAGAGTTACCAAGTGCCATATAGCCCAGTACATTCCAAATTCTATTTTCTGTTTTTTCATGATTCCTCTCTCTCACCTGTTTCCTCATGTTAACTTTTTCTCAATTGCTCCTCTGTTCACTTATCTTCCTGTCCTCATAAATGATGAAAAATCTAGTTTCAACAACAACAAAAGTGGGCAATACTAGGTCTACTAGATTCCAATTCATTGCTGTGTGAATGTTATCATATTCTTATCATACCATTTGATTCCAATTCATTGCTGTGTGAATGTTACCATATTCTTATCATACCTTTTGATTATTTTCATTGCCAACAATAAATGTACAGTCAGCCCACTGTCCTGACTGTAATATATGAGTTGCCCTTTGGTTGATATATCTCAGCTCTGTCTGCCAGTCTATGCTACTGCTGCTGTGCGCCATCTCTGAAGTAGGTGTCCTTTCATCGGCTGAAAAAGTTTGTACTGTGATATTAACTAGGGTAACTTTTTGGAAAATAAAAATCTACAATTCAAATTACAATGCATATATCAACCATGAAGACATTGAAATGGATGAAATATTTGGTTATGAAGTATGAAATCAATTTCTCTACTATGAGCATTAGTTACAGGCAACTGCTCACAGAGGTTTAAAACAAGACTCTAACTAAAAAAAACTGGGTTTATCCATCAGGATTCACCCTATATATCCATCATAGCATATAATTTGCTGCAAATATTCACAAGGACCTTACAACCATACTGCAACCCACCCAGGACTATGATGTGACACTGTAGTGAGAAGGTGCCTCCCAGCTTTCAATCTCATTAAAAAAACACCAGAGTTTGTGCCTTGGGCCTGTTACTGTAAAGACTGAAAATATGGTTTTTAATAAGCAAAGATGGAAAGGAAGGAATGAAAAAATAAATGGCTGTTTCTAAAACTCAGCCTAAAAAAAAAGTAAGAAAAAGAAGTCTTTAAAGCACCTTTCCTCCACTTTGTGTGGGAAAGCATTTCTGGGAAAGTGTTTACTATGAACCTACACAAGCAGACACATAACAAAGAGTCTGCAAAAAACCTTGCCTATCCTTCCATATATTTTGGAAGTTCTTGTCATACTTACATTTTAGTACTCTGGCTCTCTTCTTTGGCATTGATGTCTGGCAATGGAATTGGCAAGGTTCCTGAAGTATACTAAGACTATGTTTTGGGTCCACAGGGTCTTGATCACCTGAATGAGGCAAAGTGCTGATGAGGTGTTGCAGGAAGCAGGCTTGATTTTTACCTGGTTTCAGTAGTTCTTGCTTTTGGTTCAGATATGGAGAGTTCCTGGCCACTTCAGCAATTGAACGTTTTTCTCTGATAACCAGTTCATCAACTTTCTAGCCTTATGGCAGGGGGTAGTAGCCTGCATGAAGTGATCACACCTGTGAACCTCATATAAAGGAAGTCAATGATCCTCTAGCACCTCATAAACTGCTCTTCATTCATTGTGTTTTTTGGTAAAAAGCACAACCCTTCTATACCCACTGCACCACTGAAGAAACCAAAGGCCATCACACTATCTGCATGTTACACCATCTTCACTGTGAAATTTGTGTCATACAAGCTGGCACCCTCTTCACCCACCCCTGCCTTGAATGCACACACTTGAAGGAATGTTTATCATAAAACATCACATTACTCCACTGTCCCTCTCTATAGTCCCTACATTTCTTTGCAAATCTGGGTAAGCTGTGTTCCATTTCCTTCATAAGCAGGGGTTTGACAGGTGACTAGCGGAGGGAATATGACTCATTTTGCAGGTGATGCTGAATGGTTGTTTGGGTGATATTTCCCATTAGTTTTGGATGGTTTTTCTTAAGTTCAGCAGCTGAAATGCAGGGATATTTCAATAATTCTCATTCAGGAAGTTATCTGTAGATCTAAAAGTTATCTTGGGCAACCAGGGATAAGTTGGGATGGGGGGATGATAATGTCAGAGGCCACAAGCCCTGGCCCTGTGTTCTACAAGCCTAGTACACCTAGAAAGTTCATGTGTACCTATGTTTTCTTGCTTCTAGGTGAGATTTTGGGCTTTCTCCTTCTCAGAAAGGTAAAAGCAAACCATCATGAAGCACAGGGAGAAAAAACACAGTAACAAAATTCCCAAAATGAAGCAGCAGCTTGGAGGCATAAAGAACAAACATCCTCCCTAAAGATAGACTGAGGCACACTAAGGTGGGTTGCAGGTGCACATACCATAAGATACACTTGTCCAGTGACCATATGTACAATGATTTCACCTTGAGCGTGTCATAATCTGTACCCATAATAATCTTAGCCATGTATCAAGGTCAGAAATATTTTTTGAGGAATTCAGTACATTGGAAAAGTAACAATGCATGCCTAACAACTCCTAGAGTCTGAACTCTTTAGCCCCCACCTGAAAAGGAAAAAGGGGCTCACCAATTATGTAAAGATGATTTATATTTGAATACTGTAAAATCATCACATGAGTTTATGGGCATTTTCCAGTTTTAATCTACCTAGACTTCTAAAATAATTTAAATTTTCCCAATCAAAAGATGTCTCATTCTTGGAATATTCCTAACATTTAGTTAGCCTGACCAAGTAACAGCATCTTTAATCTTCTAATCTTCTCTGAGTTCATCTTCAATCATGTGTATGTTACATTCATTCATGTTATACCATACACATGTCCCCGGGATGCAGAGGGCTCCCCATTCTAGGTCATATGGTAATTCAAAATTTTGTTTTTAATGTCAATTACATTTGGTATCTTCATAACAGTTGTCACAATACATGAATATAATCAAGAAAAAGCATAAAAACACAAATCCGAACTATTCACACACATGGTGTATGGTCAGCGTGAAAGGCAAGGCTAAGGTGAAAATGGGGATCTACATGGGTTATAAGTGAGGTCTATGGGGAAATAGAGGGACCATAACCACAAGGCCTTGGGATGGCTCAGGCTTGGGGAAAGGCTTCCATACTTACAATACTAACAAAGCTTCCTTTTTAGTGATAGCATGTAGTGTCAAGCAGATAAACAGAGTAAAAGAAAGAAACATATGGAAATTCTAAGAGGGTGAAGTTTGCTACACACGCAGCCTTTTCCACTTCACTAAAGATCTGCATATTGTTAGCCTCAAACATTTATATTTTTTCACAGTTAAGAATAAGGAAATGTAGTGCCTACATCACGAGCACTAACTGATACTTCACATGTATTGGAGTTTTTCAGTAATGTTATAGGGACACTGTCAGCATAAGAAAATCTCCAGTTGTAGTCAAAGCTGTCACTGTCATGATATGGTAGGGAAAAACATACCAGACATTCACTTAGTTACTCACTGGACTTTGGGCATTAAACATGTAAAGCTAGGTATAAAAAAATCATCTGCACTACAAATCTAAGTCAGCAGTAATTCTCAAAACTTAACCATCAAAATATGAATTTTTCTTTTATTCAAGGAAATTTAGAGAACAATTTAGCTTTCAATCCATATTACTTCTTTCTATAAAGATATTCAACATACTGAAATATCTTGGTAAGAAGAATATACTGAGCACTGAGGAAGTGGGAAGGGTTAAAAGAATGGAATAATTAAAGGGAAGAGTCAAAAGTGTCACCAAGGCCTGAGCTCACTCTACCCATTACCATGCTCATCCATTCGTCTTTGTGGGCAGTTTCTGCATGAGTGAAATCTACCCCACCTAGCGTCAAAAAATGAAATGCGCACAAGTAAAACCAAGCACAGTGGGATTATGCAGCACAGAAAAAGTGTGCTTCAAAACTAAGATTTCTCACCTCTGGAGTGAGACCTATGAGTATTTGGGACCATACCCATAGAAAGGTCTGTGGGTCTTCTTGTGGACAGGGGGCTGTGGTTTTGGTGCATTATACATGACAGTTAAAGAACAGTTGCAAGTGAATTTGGCCTTTTCTTTGTTTATTCCTGGTGCCACCTCCTTAATAAAGGAAATGGTAAACAAGTAAAAAAAAAAATCCATATTAAGGGGAGGAGGAGGGGACTTTAAGGAAAACCCCATAGAAAAAAATTAAGAACTTTACCCTTAAGGATAATTTGGCCTCCACTTTGGATCATCTTCTAATGAAGATGGCATATCCAGACCACATACGGGAAATCAATCAGATCTAAGCAGATGTATCACTTATCAAAATTTTCTCACAAACCAACTTTCTTATATAAAGGGTTCAAGCAGACTACCCGTCTGTGATAGGAGTACAGGTACACCATCAAATACCAATGAGAAGGAAGGTTCAGACAGTAGTAGAACCAGCCCCTTCCCTGACCTTTCCCTCTCTGGTGGACCCACCCCTTTTAATACTCACTTTACCAACATTCATGGTCTCTCTAGTAACCTCTCTCCTGTTGAACTCTATCTGTCTGGTACATCACATAATGCCTTACTTCTCTCTGAGATTCAACTGTCTAATGATACTCTCATTGGCTCTTTCCTCATATCTAATATGATATCCATTCACGATTCTGGTTCAGAGGTGGTATCTGTGCATTTTTGCAACATCAACACACCTAATGCATGACTTGAGGATCCTGAGTCCCCAAACTCTGATGTTATCTGGCTCAAGGGCTGTCTCCTACTACCGAGCTTTTCCTAATTCTACAAATTTTATATCTTTGACTTCAACTATCTAAACTCATGCCCTGAGGCCATGACATCCTCACGCTTGAAAGCCAACATCTTCTCAGCAGGGGATTTCAATGTCCACCAGAGGATGATGGGTGTGTGTATGTATGTGAAATCCTCATGTTCTCAATTCTCAATAATCTAGAGCAAAATTTTCACCCAAACTTCGGTGTTTTCCATGTCAACGAGGTAGCACCAGGAAAAAGATAAAGGAATAATAGCCCATCCACTCATATACTTATTTACTTATCATAAGTAATCACTGTTTCCTGTGATAACAATGCAGCGCCAGGAAACAGACAAAGAATTGCCCATCCACTCATATACACATACATAAATGTCTATACATGCACACATATATACATGTGTACATATACTTGCTTGCCTTTATCCATTCCTGGAACTACCCTACCCAACAGGAAACATCAAAGCTGTCAAGAAAGCAAGACAATATTTCAAAGTTCAGTACTGCACAAAAGGAAGATTGTCAATACCTGCTTGCAGTGGCTCCATAGAATAGTTTCATGTAGCAGCTTGCAGGGTCCCTGGCAATTCAATTAGGAGCTTTTGCTGTTCCAAGTATGCCTACACAGTACCATACTAATTAGGCCAAGATTTCCTATAAGCCATCTTTAACTTTCCAGGTCTGACTGCTTAACTTAAAAATTTGTCTTATTTCTATTCTAAGTGTTACTTCCAACCACTATGTCAAAGCCATCTCTACTTGAATAATGGACAGAAGCAATGAAAAAGTGTAACCTGGTAGAGAATACAGGTGTCTTTTCATTGCATATGATAGCTTGGCAATGGATGAGCAACTGCAACCTTCACCTGTTCCTGGCACTACCTCACTAACGCAGGAAACTGCAAGCAAGTATAGTGGCTAAAAATCAAAACACCTAGGTTATGCTCCAATGTAGGATTTCAGCACCATCCTTGTAACTTAACCTATGCCTCAAATCAGTGAAATTCACGAACATCAGAACTGCAAGCATTGGAAAGCCTTGGTTGCAATTACTGAAGCTGAAGGACAAGCAGATGAACATGTACTGAAAAAATGATCTAACTACTCTCCTCTAACTGTTCTAATCCTGTTTATACCTTACATCGACACCACATTTTAGTTAAGCAATTTGTATGCACCCTCAAGTTTCTATCCTTGTTCATGAAGTACACAATCTAGGAAATTGATTTTTTTCTGTATTGTGTTTATTGGAAATCACTCATTCAAACAAGTACACATTGTGCTGCCAAATTAACAAAATCAGGTCTTAGGATAACAGCACTGACATCTGGCACATACAAACATACAGGGTTGTGCTGCATACACTATGGCGATGATTGGGATGATTAAAGATGATCATGAAGCATGCAAACTACCCCCGTGAAGGGTACGTTACTAGTCGAGGAAAGTTCAATACGCAGGAGCTACCATATGAAATTCATAATCATGCCTCTGCATTCTTTTTGAAGATCCCGTGACTAAATGACTGAAGTCAATGACCTTAAGTAATCAAGATCATAGATTTCAATCAACTTGATGTTAAGGACATTATTGGCTATAATTTAAATTGCCTCACTGAACTTAAATAACTTTACAGTTCATCATGCTCCAATTCATTATCAAGATCATCATCATCTTCATCGTCAAGATCTTCATCATCTTCATCCTCATCCTTGTCATCTTCAGCTGCCTTCGCTTCCTCCTCTGCTCTCTTGCGCTCTTCTTCATCCTGTGCATCCTTCATCTTTTTAGCAGCATCTTTTGTAGCTCCCCAAGTATCCTGACCAACCTTCTTTGCTTCTTCAATATCATTGGAGATAAGGAAGTTATCAAAGATTGTACCAGATTTTACTTGCCAAAGATCAAGCCCAACAGCACATATTTCATCATATTTATAAAGTTCTGGGTCAGGGGTGTATTCTGGGTTATCAATTTCCGGGTGTATCCACTGTCCCTTGTAATCAGGGTTGTCAATTTGTTTGGGTTTCCATTCACCCTTATAGTCAGGGTTGTCAATCATGGGAGGTTCCCACTCACCATCCATTTCATCATCCCAATCCTCTGGCTTTGTGGCATCTGGGTCTGGAATATGCTCTGGTTGGTCCCAGTCGTCAGGCTTTGTATCATCAGGATCTGGAATAGTGGCACGATCATCCCAATCGTCAGGCTTGCTTGCTTCTGGGTCCTTGATCTTTTTCGGTGGAAGCATGTCCCAATCTTCCTCCAGTTCTCCAGACTGTACTTTTTCATTGTCAATCAGTACTTCGTATGTGTTATCGGCATTAACAATGAGGGTGTACAGGTGAGGGTACACGTCGTCCTTGCATCTAATTTCCTTCTTAATCAGATGGTTCTTTTCCTGGTAGTTGAAGATGACATGAACTTTCTTTGTTCCTGGTCCACATATATCTGGGCCTGTCAAGAGAGAATATGTAAACAATTTGTTCAAATGATACACAGTCATAAAGTACATACTAAAAATAATACATAATCTGCAAAAAAAAATTTCTGCATCAATAATCTGCTTAAAGTAGTAAATTTCTGCTCTATTATTACAACTGGAAAAGATTGTGGTGTTATTTGCACAGGGTTTGGCAAGAGTTAATTTTATATCACCGAAATGATATCAATAGCACAAAGCATAAAAATCTGATACAGAACAATACAAGAATCTTAAGATTCCATTTACACTTTAAAGACTTGTTCAAGGGCATACAGCAGTACCAAATCCATGTTTTGGTCATTTGTTCCCAAGTGGAAAACTCATGGTTGCCCAAGGAACAACGAATACAGATGGCCATACAGATGCAGTAATTAAACAATATGTTGATCTTTCAAAGCTAAAATGAAAGGATCAATGATTTTTACAAAATTACTTACAACTGATGGACCATGATGAAATGACCAAATATGCACCAGGTATTCGGTTAAAATGTTGTGTGTGGGAGGTTAAAGGTAAAATTTCTATGTTCTTTAAACTAAAAACCTCATTACAAGATCCATGGACAGTGAATCGCCAAACACTCAATACAGATACCTTTCAAACCCATAGCCTCATGTAAGTTAAAGCCTTATAACACCAAATCTTTAGTAAGATGAGCCTTTACAACCATACCAAAAGTGGGGAGGGAGGGAGAGAGAAATTTGAGGTAGAAAACTTCCCCATTTTGAAAAGGTAAACCATAACAGCGAAGGAAACAAAATTTCCAATGCATGGGTATGGGAAAGAGAGTGCCTGTTATTTATATTACTAGCATAGTTATGCTTTGCATGATCAAGCATGAAAGTAGCAAATGCAATAGGAACAGTCTGAGGTGCAAATTTTGATGTCTAATTTAGAAAGTTCATTGGTCAGATGGCTTTAGATTCTAGTGTTAAGAAAGATCGTACTTCAGACCGAGTGGCAGTAGCCCATACAAGAATATTTGTTCAAAACCTTTGTCATCTGGACAAGACAGATTGATGAATCAGTGAAATGCATGGTTTCCAAGATATCTATAAGCAATCCTGTGCAAACTGATCATTGGTGTAAACCATAAATAGGAAAAGCTGAGGAGGGATGAAACTCTATTTAAGGCTTTCGCCCTGAAATGCAAAGTGAGATTCCTTGTGTAATGCCAATGTCTTCATAAAAAGCACCATTTCATGGCTTTAAGTGTATCCTTGGTAACTTCAAAAATTTCCTTTTTCTTAGCATATGAATCAATTTTTACTTGACATGTAAATGAAAATTGTGTTAAACATACATGTCAATACACAAGTGTGTATGATTGCTATAAATATGCCCACTCTCAGCCCCTATAAAGCCATCATTTTCACTTATGTGCACACACAAAGGCGAGGGTTGACAGTCTCGAATGATAGCTTTTTAAACATTTAAAATCAATCAGTGAACAGTTCAAGAGAGGCATTAAGCAACCAGAGAACATAACATGAAACTAAGCAAAATAGCTTATAGAAAAGATTTAAAAATGTGCTTTTAAAGTAAAGGAGTAATGGTCGAGTCCAATACGACAGACATCATACATAAATATACAAGGTCGAGAAAGTTAAAGTGATGGGTCCCAAAAAATTTAAAACTCTCCCTGTGCAGAATAATTAGGAAATTACATAGGATATATGCTTGAGGATTGTGTGTGTGAGAAGGATTTGGAGTAGACTGTCTTAATCCAGTCTGAATCCCACATTAGGAGAACAGTTGACAAGATATCTTTTGGCATAGTATAACAGCAATCAATTACATGTTAAAAGTAAATAGCTATTCATACCTTATGGCTAAATCAAGAACGTCATTTGGTCAATGCACTTATGCACAGAACTAAATGCTGAACATCAAGATGGTACCAGAATGAAGAGAGTTACTCGAAAGGCTAAGAGGCTTTAAAGTTGCCCACCTTGGATCACAGATGGCATTTCTTCACTTTTGCAAGCAAGAATACACAGAAGGTGATCGAATTGAAATCTTTTTTGCTTTTAAAACATATAGATATACGAATAAAGCAACCATAAGACACAATGAAAAGTACAACTTGTTAGAGATGTAAAGTCTATGTAAAGTATTTCTGAAGTGTAAGTGAATGAATTGAATAAGATGACTGAGGACACTCTCAATGCAAACAGTATACATAAGCCTGAGAATATTAAAGATGGTGCCCCTGAAGGGTAAAATTAGCTCATTGTACAAATACAAATATTGATAGGTAACTGCCCCACCCAAAGCATATCCATTTGTCAACCAATCTCAAAATGGGGATAAACACCATGATAGGGTGTAGGCTGACTGCCACAAGCAGGACACCAATTCATGACCACCCAGTTCTGTAATATCTTACACCAAAACTTCAGCTGTGCAATTTCAATGCAACTCGTGACAATCCAATAAACTATCTTATTCAAACCACAGAGGTTCGTGTGTGTGTGTGTGTGTGTGTATACCGCTTTCTACAGTTTCAAACTCATTGACCAGTGTGTGTGGGGTGAAGCTTTTTCACAGCCGAATTTCAGATTCATGTTAACCAAACTGTGCAAGTGTGTGTTTTTACGAGGAGCTAGTTTTACACTCGAGTTGCCCCATAATGTGCATGTATGCATGTGCACATGGAATCACCTATTTGTGTGTGCATATGCATGCAATTACCCATTCGTACTCCAAGGAGACACTCATGGACAACCCTCTCAAACAATTCTATTTCTTACAAGTACTTTGCATTTTTCAGTCTTGATTTCATGTTATGTCCTACGGTTGCTCTATCCATACATATCTCCAAGAACTTCACTATCCAAGTCACTGAAGAGTTCTAAAACTAAAATTGTGACCAGTTCACATATAATCCTCTCTCAAGGTGGGTATATTTACTTCCTCTAACCAGGCCTGTCTGATGAGAAGCTACTGTTGACAACAGTTGTGTCAAATATCTGCCAAATTTGCCATACTGCAATAGTTGTGTGCAATATAAAGTTACAACCAAGAGTGAACCACCATGTAAATGAAGTAGTATTCAAAAAATGACTAAAAAGGGATAACTTTTGAAAACCAATGAATTAGCCAATGAAAATGTCAAGGCAAACAAGTTTATTGTGTACCCCAATTCACCACAAGGCAGCCACCAATTCACATGTTCAACAAGCCTGGTCTTCTCTTCCCCTTAAACTCGGCTATCAACACTGGTGCCATTTTCAATGACCCCTCTACACCTCCTCTAGTAGCTCTGTTTAGGTGCAGTCAAACTCAAGTTGCATGCAAAGTATTTCTGCATCCCTATACGAAAGATAATCCAATATTTTCATGGCGAGAGTTTCTTTCTTTACCATCTCTTCTCACTGCCCACCTGTGTGTATGTGTGTGTGTAGTTTCCAACATCTCTTGATCAGCCAACAACAGCACCAAACAACTATTGCAGGAGGATGAATAACAAATTACTCAATTTAAACTATGGTGTTAGGCATAAACAGGTTTAGAGAAATTATAGTTGGACAACTATTTAGTTTTCAGTACAGGTTCATCTCCCTGCAAGTTTAGAAAACGATGGACCAATGATCTAATTTCATAAGAGGGAAGGGTTTTCATACCTCTCCCCTTCTACCCCTTTTCATCACCTTCAATAACATTTCCAACAATACTTAATCAGCCCCCCCCCCGACTTTCAGTATAACATGGTAACAGGTGTTGACTAAGTCTCTCATGTTTACGTAACCATTCCTTACGTTTCCACATTTCCGGATCACTTTGCGCCTACATCAAAGACAAAAGGTCATGAGAAGGGGTTGTATCCCAATCTAACTTTTATCCATTCCTTCCACGTTGCCACATTTCTTGATCTATCAGCACCAAATTTACACAGTGATATAGGATGACATGGATGTCAAGGGATGATTATAACATTCGCCTATGCTTACACAAAAACACAACCTTCTGCAACTTCTATTCATTTTTCAAACAGTATCATCCATAAATAGGCATGTCACTAGCCACTGTACCTCACTTCCACACTCCATCTCTTCAACCTCTTTCCCTAGTTTTGCTTCCATCTCATCACTATCCACACATTTCAAAAAACATGGGAACAAACAGCCCTACCTCACACCCATATGAAAACCAAAACTTTCCCTCAACTCTCCAGCCACTCTTACACATGAATTTGCTACTAATAGACTTTCACACCATCCAACAGATGTACCCCACCCTATATATCCTTAACACATCCCATAAAACATTCCACTAGACTCCATCATTCACTTTCTCCAGATCCATAAAAGCTGTGCACAGCTTATCATTTGCTTGATACTTTTCCAGTTCACAAAAGAACTGGATCTACACAAACCCTACCATTCCTAAAACCCCCTTGCTCCTCATTCTGCATTCAGTCACTTCCATCACAACAGACTCTCTTGCATACACTTTCCCTGGTATACAGACTTAATTGCTACATACACTAAGCACCTTTTCCTCTGGATAAAGAAAAGACATTTCAACAAAGCCTCTGGCACAACCTTCTGTCCCCATGCTAAATTACTATCAAATGCATTCTATCACCTTCTCCTCCATACTTCAGCATTTCAGCCATAATACCATCTACTCAACCTTACTTTCTTATCTCCAGCCTTATTATTGCTTTTTCCTCCCTATTACAGGCCCTTGCTTGTGCTTGTATCTAGTATCCTCCATAACTATTGCCACACCTCTCATTCACAAGTTTTGAAATATTCTTTCCATCCTTTCACTTCCCTTTACTTCTCGCATTACCATTTCCACCTTTAACCTTTCACCTACTCCAATGTTTTCCATACTTTTCACGGAATTTCAAAAATCATCTACCATTTCTTTCCTCTATCAGCTTAACACTTTAATTACACATTCTATAAATTTCCCTCCCCCTTTGCTTTTTTATTCTTCCTTACATATAACACCATATGCTTTTACTCTTCCACAGCATTTCTAATCTCATCCATCCACCATGCACTTACCGTTTTAATTCTAAATCTCAAACTTTTATCTAATTCTAAACATTTCAAACATATCATTCAAACACGAATTATTCCAACCAAACTTTTTATCCTCCCTCCACACTCCATGCATTTTTCCCCAATTCATTATTTAACAAACACCTTTACCCCTCCTTTCTTCCTTACACAATACTCAAGTTTCTTTGTAACCCTCAAACCCATAAGAACCACAAAATGGTCAGTCTCCCCAAAGAATTCTCTGGCATCTACCACAGCCTTCAACTGTTTATCCACATCTACAGTCAAACCCTTGTTTTTCATTTCACCCATGTATACCTGTAGATCATCTTGTGCTGATAAAAACATGTTTACAGGGATTAAACCCTTTTTAGCAAAGACATTCACAAAACTTCCATTCTCATTTACTCCAGGCACTCCCCATTTACCATCTCACCAATTTCATAGCACCCCACTTACCCAATCATATAACCTAGTACAACCACCTTTCTCGTTATCAAAACTTTTCATATTCAAATCTCCAAAATTGCTTCATATCCTTACCTCACAGTATTTATATTCACATACCCATGCATACTTCAAAATTGGAATATTTCCTTTCACCCATACTATTTTTGATCCTTTCCATCCATGCTCCTAACACCCTCCTATACTCAGCACAATTACACATTCCCCTTTTCACAAATAATTTTCATTCATTCCTATCCAAATCACTCCTTCCACACCCTTCTATAACTTATATTCACTTTCAAATTTCACTCCATACTCCCTACCCAAAGACATGGGCTTCACCAACCTCCAACATAGCCGAACAAAATTTCTCAAGCCTCCTTTTATTGTCAACAGTCACCCCATTTACATTCAGCACAATCACCTGTAACTGCTTATCCCTTTAACTTCTCGGCATAACTTGTTGGCTCCATAGCTGCCTCTTAGCCTTTTATGCATCATTCTTGACAGGCCACTGTCAAGGGCATCTCCAGCACAGTGTTTCAAAGAGGCAGCAGGGCTCCCAAACTGAACTAAAATCCTATCATACCTTAAGTGTTTGTCTATTGAAAATACCACCACTACAACCCTGATAAAACTGGACAATACCTCCCCTTTTGTTCCACCCCGAAGAGTGTACTAACCAAGTCACAAGAAAACACGAGTAACCCCTCGAGGCACTTAAACTCAAAACTTCCTTATTCCAAGCCTGTACCGAAGTAGCAGCACCACCTAACCTCATTGGTTACAATGTAGCCACTGAGCATCAATATTTTCTTTGATCGAGAGCCATTATGAGGATTAAATAAAGCAAAATACTTTACAACACCTGGCTGTGCCAGTTGCCAGTGCATCACCAAAAAGACAGCCACCAAGCAAGCACAGACAACACCCTAACTTGTTGGCAACTAAATTGTTTAATGCATGACAATTTTAAATACAATCTCAAAAATTATCAATGGAATCCTAATGTTATATCTATGGCTCAAAATCACATTTACCAATAATCATATGTATATTTTGTACCATTTTAAGTCAGAGAATTCTTTTATCAAACTCGTATAGAGAATTTTAAACTTTAGATTTACAAACTTTTCCTGGAACAAACCATTTTGTTCTATTTATCTGTACTTTGTAAAATGAATTTCATGAAAGTAATGGATTATTCTTTGTCCTGTCAAAATTTCCATTTCAAAGATACAAGAAATAAGGCATTTTATCCTGCATCCAACAATATCTATACTATTTTGAAAACAACCAAGAAACATGCCTCACTTCAAATTCCACTTAACCCAAGGGTAGACTCATTTGCAGATTGTTCAAGTAAAAACTAAAGAAAAACATCCTTTAGTGAATTACTACCATTTTCAGTAAAAACAATTTCTAAGTTCCTTAAACATTTTGACATGACTTGCACTAATATGAAAAACTTACCAAACATGATGAGATATGGGGACTCTCCATGCATGTCTTTCTGGTCAAGTGAACAGTCAAAAACTTTCAGATATCCACCACCACAGTCAATATTTTGCTCATGCTTTACAGAGAACTGGATAATGAGAGGAGTGTCCTTGTTGCTGAATGGTTCAAACTTGCTGGACAGGCCATAGAAACGTGCATCCTGTAAAGAAATATTAAACATTAAAAGCTATGATCCATTTCAAAATGGAAAAGTCTTGCGAGCAAAGTCAGGGGTTGGCGAGAGGACAAGATCTAAGGAAGGAGTAGCAATAATCCCAATAATCCTGAGGCAGTTGTGGGAGCATGTGATAGTGTAAGAAAATTCTTGAGTGATGTGGGTAAAACTGAAAGTAGATGGAGAGAGATGGGTGATTATTGGTGCTTATGCACGTGGTCATAAAAAAGATCATGAGGCAAGCATTTTGGGAGCAGCTGAGTGTGTGTCACCAGCTTGATGCATGGGACCAGGTATTACTGATGGGCGATTTAAATGCAAAGGCGAGTAATGTGGCGGCAGTTGAGGGTATAATTAGTGTACATGGGGTATTCAGTGTTGTGAATTGAACTGGTGAAGAGCTTTTAGATTTGTGCTAAAAAAAAAAATTACTGGCAATTGGAAATATCTGGTTTAAAAAGATATGTACACATACATATGCAAGTAGGAGACATGGTAAAAGGGCATTATTGGATTAAGTGTTAATTGATGGGTACGTTAAAGAGACTTCTGGATGTTAATGTGCTGAGAGGGGCAGCTGGAGGGAAATCTGATCACTATCTTGTGAAGGCAAAGTGAAGATTTCTAGAGGTTGTCAAAAAAGAATATGCTGGGGAGAAGAGAATGACGAGAGTGAGCTTGGAGATCACACTTGTACAAGGAAATACCAGGAGAATACGAGTGTAGAATAGCAAAAGGCGAGAGCAAATGATGCGAGGGGGAGTGGGTGAAGAATAGGATGTATTTAGGGAAGCAGTGATGGCATGTGCAAAAGATGCATGTGGCAAGAGAAAACTGGGAGGTGAGCAGATTAGATAGGGAAGCAAGACGTGGGATGGAGAAGTAATGTTAGTGAGAGAAAAGAGGCACTTGAATATTATCAAGGAAGGAGTGCGAATGACTAGATGTACAAAAAGTGGCTGAAGGTCAAGAGGAAGGAGCAAGACTTGAGAGGGCAAATGAAAGTTGGAGTGAAAGCATCATTAAACTTTGGGGAGAATAAAATGTTTTGGAAGGAGGTAAATAATGTGCAAATGACAAGAAAACAAATGGGAACATCATTGAATGGGGAAACTTGTGATAACAGGTAGTGATAAAGAGAGAAGGAGATGAAGCAAGTATTTTGTAGGTTTGGTGAATGTGATAAGAGTGGCAGATGTAGGCTGTTTTGGTTGGGGCAGTGTACAAAGTGAGATGGTTAAGGAAAAAGGATTGGTCAAGAAGAGAGGTGGCGAAAGCCTTGCAGAAGATGAAATCCTCCAAGGCGGCCAGTTTGGATGGTATTGCAATTGAATTTATTAAGGGGTGACTTAATTGGTTGGTAAGGACATCCAACATATGTATGGATCATGAAGTGCCTAAAGATTAGCAGAATGCATGTATAGTGCCACTGTATAAAGGCAAATGGGATAAAGGAAAGTGCTCAAACTACAGAGGCACAAGTTTGTACAGTACTCCTGGGAAATTGTATGGGAGGGTATTGATTGAGAGGGTGAGGGCAAGTACAAAGCATTAGACTGGGGAGGAACAGTGTGGTTTTAGAAATAGTAGAGGATGTGCGGATCAGGTGTTTCCTTTGAAGAATGAGCGAGAAATATTTAGGAACAGATGGATTTGGCATTTATGGATCTAGAGAAGGCATATGATAGGGTTGATAAAAATGCTTTGTGGAAGTTAAGAGTATATGGTGTGGGAGGTATATTTCTAGCAGTGAAAAGTCTTTATCAAGGATGTAAGACATGCTTAGGAGTAGGATGAGAGCAGTGACTGGTTCCCAGTGAAGGTCAGTGTTGCAGGGATGAGTGATGTCTCCATGGTTGTTTAATTTGATTATAGATGGGGTGGTTATGGAGAAAAATGAGTTTTTGGTGATATGGGCAAGCATGCAATCTGTTAGGGATGAAGAGGGCCTGGAATGCGAGTCATTCATTTGCAAACGATACAGCACTGGTGGCTGATTCAAGCAAGAAACTGCAGAAGTTGGTGACAGTTTGGAACAGTGTGAAAGGAGAAAGCTGAGTAAGGTATAATAAGTTCAGCAGGGTTGAAGGACAAGTTAATTGGGATGCAAGTTTTATATTCATTTTCATTTATAATACTTTGTCAC
>JAUUDZ010018723.1:0-10231 GCA_032361705.1 Panulirus versicolor | reverse complement strand
TATGTGTTGGAAATGAAATGTATGAGGACAATATGTGGTGCAAGATAGTTTGAATAAATAATGAAAGGGTAAGAAATTCGTGGAAATAAAAATTGTGCAGTTGAGAAAGCAGAAGGAGTGTTGAAATAGTTTGACTGTGGAGAGAACGAGTGGGGAAAATTTGACAGGATGTATGTGTCTGCGGTGGAGGGAACAACAAGCAGGAGACCAAATTGGAGGTGCAAGGATGTAGTGAAAAAGATTGAGTGATCAGGGCCTGAACATACATGAGGGTCTCTAGAGGTGTGCAAGGAATAGAGTGAATTGGAACAATGTGGTACACAAGGGTCAACATGAAGTTGAACTGAACCAGATCACGTGAAACATCTAGGGTAAATCATAACAAGGTCTGTAGGGCATGATGTGGGTAGGGAGCCGTGGTTCCAGTGCATTGCACATGACAGCTAGAGAGTGAACTAACTGGGCCTTTTTTGTTTTCCTGGCACTACCTCGCTGAAGTAGGTGGCAGCAATGCTGTTTCGTGTGGGGCAGGGTGGCACTAAATTGACTGAAGGCAAGCAAGTATGAGTATGTACATGTATATCAAGTATGTGTCTATACATATGCATGTCTATGTATATGTCCATGTATGGACACATACATGTACGAGTGAAGGAATCATTCTTAGTCTGCTCTCTGGCACCACCTTGCTGACACAGGAAACAGAGATAAAAAAAAAGTGGATGGGCCTTCATTCATCCATTGCCAGGTGCTACCTCGGTAATGCGGGGAAATGGCAAAGTTTAATTTATATATACATTCTATATTCTTTGAGCAGCAATTTCATACCTACAATCTTATACTTTACCTGGCTTGTCTGAATTCCTTTGTCCTCTTCAGGATCACCGTAGAACTTCCCCGCTGTGAGTTTGAAAGCACCAAATTCCTTTCCTTTGTGTTCAGATTGTACCCATCGAGAATCCCAGTCTGTAAATAAAGATATTCAAGTTGACACTGCAGAAAGGTCTGTGGGTATTTTTTTTTTTTGCTGTTGCTTGGGGGCTCTGGTTTCAGTGCATTACACGAGAGGTTTGAATACAAGAGAAGCATGACAAACATGAAAAGTTTCAAACTATGACCAGCTACTAGATACAGTTGATCTTGTATGGTACCTGCTGTGGTGCACGTAGTTATCTATACAAAAATTTTACAAATTAACCCAAACATATATACCACCACTAATGTATATTTTCCAATAAATATTCTAAAATTTACCTACATGTATTGTTAACCATCATGAATGAACAAAATATCTCATATCTATATATTAAACAATGGAACAGATTTTGCAATAACTGCACTAACCAAAACAGTATAACACTAAAATCACCAGCAAGTGTTTTTAAATCAGCAAAGCAACTTTAATCACAAAAGTATTCATTCCACGTTAACAAACATTAACACAATTACCACACACAACCCATTTCAGGCCCTGCCAATAATATAGTTCTTTTTCTTTACAAGTGGGAGTCCCCACCTTATCAGGGATCAAAAGCTGTGACTGACTTAATGTAAACATTAAACAGCCAACTCATGTAGATAATGAAATACTACTGGCCATGAGGTCCAAGGTAATGAAGCCAAGTGGCTATCACACAAACTTTTGCACTGATGTGAATGAGCATGTTTAAGAAATGTTTTGGAAAATCCATTAAATTTGACAAATACATGAATATTCATAAAGTGATTTGGTGAAATTTAAGTCGCCAAACTACATATGGTTTGAAAGAAATTGCTAACATGTTCAAGCAACACAATATAGCAGTTACAAAGTATGCAACAGAATTTCAATGGAATTATTTTTCCAAGATATTCTTTATTGCACTTTTATCAAGTTTGATCTTTAACATTTTGCAAAAAGCTTCTGGAAAAAAAAAATGTGCCCGAGACAAAATTGGCTTATTATGCCATAAAAAAAGATATTTAGAAATTTCTCCCAAACAAAAATGACATTTTTGGATTTTTCTATTTGCCAAGATCTCAGTTTGAAAACTAGGTTAAACAAAATTTTACTGCCACTGCACTGAACAATTTATGAAGAGCAACAGTTACAACAAATAGATCCAAAACAATACGAAAAAGGTTGCAAGGACCACGAAAAACATTGTCAAGGTTGGTTGAACTAGAAACCATCAGAACCACCTACGGATTTAGGCATTAAACTATTAAACTTCTGGAAAGTCCTGCTACAGGGAATGTACATTCAAAATTGATCATCAACATCCAAATAATGAAAATTCAATCAAGTTGTTTATTTTAAATATTCTTGAAATCAAATACTTCAAGCATAAATTCAACTTTCAGACTGGAATATAGAAAATTTCAAGTGATTAACTATGCCCACCATACAAAACAGGTGACAAAATCTCTCAAAATTGAAAAGTTAGGTGCTATGAAACACCAGGCAATGTTTTCAGAAAAATTAGTTGCTAGGACATCAGGCAAGGTTTTCATACACTTATGATTAAAGAAAAAATTGCATCATCCCTTACCTTCATATACTTCCCCATATTCAAGAATGTTTAGGATGAAAGATAATGCCTCAATTTTTAATTTCTATTCAATATACAGTTAAACAAGTAAATCAAATTCCGCAACTGTGTCAGTGTTAAATTGCACACATTAAAAACCATCCTAATCTAACTCCTAACCAAAGGGCTTTGCTCACCTTGACTCAACTTGAACCTGCATCTTAAATGCGAAATGGAGCACATGGACAAAGGAAGGCTGTAACTGATGTCTGAGAAACCATTTGCAAGAAAAACACCAGTCATACGCTTAACTAAAGCAGTACTACTAACACAATGGACATACCAGTAGAATAAAGTACAAGAGGTTTGAGGTGGATCATGTACATTACAGAAAATTAGGGCAAATATTATAAGATACCACTTTTCACATGCAAAATGAAAGTAAAGCTCCACAAATTTCACTACTCTAATAAGAGCTGACAGCATATGGATGACTGCCAGGAGAATGACACTAGACCAATACATACCTCTGGGGCCACAAAAATGAATAAACTACTTTTCCTAAACAACATTCCTCTCAATTTAGAGGTGATACACCTTCTTCCCTCAAATGGCTAATCTGAGGATTTCTCCCCTCATCTTTCCCTCTTCACTTATCCATTCTTCATTTAAGTCTGCGAACATCTGTTGAGCTCTGATTAATTTCCATTTTTTCTTTCATTTCTTTTTCACGTGAGGTGGCCTTTACTAGGAATGTTATATGCCCATGCCATATCAAAAATAACTAGAATTTTCAATATCAATATCTAATATCAAAATGTGCCAATAATACCAATCATTATGTCCTGCACACATGGCACTGGTTGTCTGCAAACTTACAAGTGAACAGCCATGCCATCCCCAGGAGCAGACACTGTACATTTTTAATACTATTTTGGCAAAGTTAGGTCATTATATGCTGTCAGTATTTCAAAAGGTATCATCTATTACAACTTCACACTACTATCACCTTAATACTGTTCACCATAATTCTTAAAATTCATGCTTTGCAACCAGTGTTCTCAACACTTCACTAGCTGTGATGAACAAAGGCACTTCATATCCAAAGTTCACAATACAGATCTAACTACAAAAAAAATAAGCTGATGACAACACTGAATTCATCCACATCCTTCAATTCTGCTCCCTCTTCTCTCACTTTACCTGCATTCTGTCTTGACAGCTTTCTCAAACTCAGACAGGATATCTCGGTGGGGTACACAAAGTCCAAGTTTAATGCCCTCAAGACCCAATTTCTACACCTCTTTCAAAAACTCAAATTTTGTTTTCTTTGATGGTTCTGTAATTCCACCTCAACTCAAACATACTTGGTATTACTGCATCGTCCACTATCTTAGAAACTCCACATTACAGGAATACCACAGTCCGTCTTCAAGAAACTGGGTGTCCTGTTCAGATGTCTAAACTTCTCAACAAATGCTCCATTTATACAGGGTGGTTCTAGCTCTGCATCCTTTCTTGACAGTTGAGCGATTCGACAAACTTTCCCAAGCTTCCTTCCAAACTTGAACCCCTTGTCCTATACCACGTTGTTGGTTCACTTTCCCTCTCCTATAGAGATTACTTTGGTTTTTGCTCCCATGAGCAGGCAGACTGTGTGCCCACACTACTAGACTACGCAATACTCAGCAAGCTGCTGTCATTATTACTGTGGCCATTGGCAACTCAATGGTGGGCCATTTTAATACCTGCTTTCTATTCACATCAAAGCTTTGGAACTACTGTCTCGTGCCTTTCCCAATAACTATGATCCGGCAAATTTCAATAGTCTGTCAGTTCCTCCAAAACATGTAAATACCCTATCTTTTCTTTTCCAATTTCATAATTCTATCCATTTCAATTAAGGCTCAGCGTTGATGAGGACTTTTGTCCATGTCTGGGCCTTCAACACAAAAAAAAAAAAAACTGGGGTTGACATGCTGTTAATGGACTGAGTCATGTCAAGTGGCTGGGGTAAACCATGGAAATGTTTGTAGGACCTGGTTACAGATAAGTTGTAGTTTGAGCATTGTTCAACAATGGATGAAAAATATGGCCTTTATGCTCCTGGCACTACCTCTGACACAAACATTCAATTGAACAATCCCTGGCTTTCAAGACTAAGCAAGAATGCCAACAATGTTAGTGCAAATGGAGCAGCCGGGGGAAACTGCAGAAATGTCTGTGGGACCTCGTATATTAGGCGCCATGATTTCCATTAATTACACGACGCCTAGAGAATGAAGCAGAGAATGTGCATCCACAATGGTGTGACCTACCAGTACAAACATATTACTAAATTAACCTTTTGAATTTTCCATTCCAGCTCGAAACCAATTTCAGTAGGCTGCTATATGAAAAATGTACATTACAATCTTGTACAAATTTTGAGATTAAACTTTCCCATCCTTGAAATATGATCGTGGAATTTATCAAAAAGGGGGGGGGGTGACTGGTGACTGGTTGGTAAGGATATTCAATGTATGTATGGCTCATGAAGTGCCTGAGGATTGGCAGAATGCATGCATAGTGCCACTGTACAAAGGCAAAGGGGATAAAGGAGCGTGTTCAAACTACAGATGCACAAGTTTGTAGAGTACCCCTGGGAAATTATATGGGAGGGTATTGATTGAGGGGGTGAAGGCATGTACAGAGCATCAAACTTGGGAAAAGCAGTGTGGTCTCAGAAGTGGCAGAGGATGTGCAGATCAGGTGTTTGCTTTGAAGAATGTATGCGAGAAATAGAAAAACAGATGGATTTGTATGTAGCATTTATGGATCTGGATATGGCATAAGATAGGGTTCATAAGAAATGCTTTGTGAAAGGTTTTAAGAGTATACAATGTGGGAGGTAAGTTGCTAGATGCAGTGAAAAGTTACAAAGGATGTAAGACATGTTTACAAGTAGGAAGACAGAGCCATTGGTTCCCCGTGAATATCAGTTTATAGCAGGGGTGTGTGATGTCCCCATGGTATTTCAATATGTTTATGGATGGGGTGGTTAGGGAGGTAAACGCTAGAGTTTTGGAGAGGGGCAAGTATGCAGTCTGTTCTGGACGAGAGGGACTGGGAAGCGAGTCAGCTATTTGCCGATGACAGCTCTAGTGGCTGATTCAAGCGAGAAACTGCAGAGATTGGTGATGGTTTGAAAAAAAGTGAAATGAAGTAGAGTGTAAATGTGAATAAGAACAAGGTTATTAGGTTCAGTAGGGTTGAGGGACAAGTTAACTGGGATGCATGAAAGAATAAAACTGGAGGAAGTGAAGTTTTAGATAACTGGGAGTGGACTTTGCAGAAGAGGAACCATGGAAGTGGAAGAGTCACAGGGAGAGGGAGGGGGCGAAGGTTCTGGGAGCAATGAAAAATGTGGAAGGAGAGAACGTTATCTCGGAGCAAAAATGGGTATATTTTTAGGTACAGTTCCAACAATGTTATATGCTTGCGAGGCATGGGGTATAGATGGGGTTGTATGGGAGGATGGATGTGTTGGAAATGAAATGTTTGAGGACTATGTGGTGTGAGGCGGTTTGATCGAGCAAGTAATGAAAGGGGTAAGACGTGTGTGGAAATAAAAAGTGTAATTGAGAGAGCAGAAGTGGGTGTGTTGAAATGGTCAGAACACATGGAAATAATGAGAGGAAAGATTGACAAGTGTGTCAGACGTGAGAGGAACAAAGTAGCAGGAGACCAAATTAGAGGCAAAAGGATGGAGTGAAAAAAATTTGAGCAATCAAGGCCTGAACATACAGGAGGGCGAGAGTCATACAAGAAACAGTGAATTGGAATGATGTGGTATACCAGGGTAGACGTGCTGTCAATGGTCTGATCCAGAGCACATGAAGAGTCTGGGGTAAACCATGGAAAGGTCTGTGGGGCCTAAATGTGGATAGGGAGCTGTGGTTTTGGTGCATTACACATGACTGCTAGAGATCAATGTGGTTTTTATCCCTTTTCCTGGCACTACCTCGCTGAAACAGGGTAGCAATGCCATTTCCTGAGTGGCGAGGTAGCAACAGGAATGGATGAAGGCAAGCAAGCATGAATATGTGCACGTGTATATCTCTATATGGTGACGAGTATATGTGCATGCATGGGCGCTTAAGTACATGTTTACGAGTGGATGGGCCATTCTTCATCCGTTTCCTGGTGCTACTTCTGATGCAAGAAACAGCAGTTAAGCATAAAATGATACGTTTTCTGAAGGTAACTGAACAGAGGCCTACTATAAAAGTGGATGAAGTACATTCCCTACATCTTTCCATGTGAAACTCAAGATTCAACTTGCCATTTGCCATTTGTAAAGACCATGGTTACATTAAGATACAATCAAGAAAATTTTATAGTCTTGTGCACTTCATAACAGTTTTGGACATTTAGCCCTAATCAGGTTTGATTAGTTATGTTTGACTAAAAATCTTCTATAGGATTTTGAGGTCTTTTGAACAATTCTGACCATATCTAAAGAAATTAATAATCCCCAAAACCAAAGTTCCCTCTGAGGAAACCCCCATTATCATAAAACAATTGGGATATCAAGACTGATTTGCTGAAATAAAGGTCAATAGTGAAATGCCAACAAAAAACTTTGTTTTAAACATATGGATGTTCAAAAACTAAATTTACCTTTCCTCCGAATACTGGCAGAACAGAGCCACCCACAACTTTAAAAAAGGAAATATACATACAAATACACCAATTAACTTATTTCAAATTACTCAGTCTCAAATTACAGCAATAGTTTCTGGGAATCCTATAATAAAATTAAGAGCTCTGCAAAAGTTTACAATAGCATACAAGCCAAAAAAATTACTTTTGACATATATAAGCATAAAATCCTCGAACATTAAGCCCTATGTTTTCCCATGTTAACCTAGGTTAAAGTTTCCTTTGTATCATAAACTATCATCTTCCCATAAGATGTTCAACAGTAATTACGGCTCGTAAATAAAAGAGCCCCCCTAAATGAGCTTTTACGCAAATCATTTTGCCATCAAACATTTCACCCGATATATAAGGCTTCGACATCCATCACAAGACAAAACGGCTTCAAAATTACCATCAATATCACATATCCTATACCTCGACATACAAGAATGAGAAGCCGCCGGTCAACAGCCGGGTTGCTACGTCGCCTTCCGGAACCCTCCCAACTATTTAGTGAATTATGAATTATATACAAAATAACATCTATAGTTACCAGCATCGCTGAATCTTTCTTGGAAAAATATCTTCGCTTCCACCACAACGAAGCCCAGCAGGGCAGCAATACACAAAACTTTCATGGCTCTTCACCAATCTTGACTGTCACTTCGGAAAGTCCCCTTCCTCACTCCTCAACGACGGACGACTGCCGCAGATTTTGCTCAGTAGCAGATACAAGTGGAGAGCGCCCATTGGTCAGGAGAATATCGTATCATAAGTACAAAACTCTTAGTATGTGTAGAATTTGAACAGTATTTTGTATTATTTGAATCTATGTATTTCCGATTTGTGATGCTTCTTTTCTTGATGGTTTCAGAGCAAATAATCTTCTGTGTAGATATTTTTCAAATATTATTGACACAAAACTTAGTTTGATTATCACATAATAAAATTTAATGGATAATAAGACGCGAAATATCTGAAGTTGAGAGTTTTACCCTGAATCCCCTTTTAAATCCCACTACAGATTCAATCATTTATAGCGTAAACAGAGGTGTGTTGTTTCTAACTTGGAGAAGCGTCATTGGTTGACATGCCTCACATGGACATCGCTGATTGGACGTAGGTATGTCATGGAATTTGCTCATTGGTTGACTGATTTGTTTTGGTTTGAAGTAAAATTTGGGAGGGGATATGACTGGAGGAAAACCCTACTATGATATTTCATTAGAAAATATTTATCATACCTACAAAACACCATTAAGTTGACTATATCATCGTATGTAAGTGCACCAAGGATTGTGGATTCTTAGGAATGAATAATCAATTACGTCTTAAACAAATCATTCATTGAAAAATTTCAATTAATTTCTGAATAATTATGTTTTATAGGTAATTTTGCGTATTTTATTTGAAGTGGAAATGATCAGTGTATGTTTAAGACCTTCACTGCAAGATCCTTGGTGCCATTAAGTACCTATCACTGTACGACTCGTAAAACATGACTTAATTAATATTTGACTATTCCATTTAGTCCTGTTTGCTTTATGACTTTCAAATAAAATCATTTTGTAATGAGAAATGTTTTGTTTTTAGTCTTCTAACATGGTAAGACTACATTAAAGGGCATCACAGAAATACCATGGAATTTCAGGAAATGCAAAGCATTGGACTCCTTACTCTGCGATTTAGACTACTGTTGTGTGATTTCAATGATAAAATTTTTCTGATTGTTGAATGATAGTGGGTAGGATGGGTATGAAGATCAGGGATAATGTGGACACATAAAACCAGTGAAACAGAAATCAACAAAACCTATGTAAACTTCACCTAACTTCCTATATCATCCGAAATATATGCTGAAAAATTCCAATAAGTGTAGTATGCTGTTGGAGTTCGCAAGGAATGACATCACTGGGAATGCTATGTGGTAAGCTAACAGGCACTGTTATTTGTATTTACCTGTTGGCATGATGCTGAAATATTGATATATCCCATATATTTCTGTAACACTGCAAAATAAATTAAATCTTGAATGCTACAAATTGGTTACATAAATTCTGTATTTATATCTTTTCCACATTATTTCTCATTTTAGATATCCTTTTACACCATCCTTTATTGTCACAGAATAAATAATTCTTTAAATCATACAACATTGGTGTGAATCATTACAACTTCATGTAAGAATCCATTTCTATACATTACTTCTAAATCTGTAAGATGTTTTGATGGTGCTTAGTCTTAAAGTGGAATTTTGCTCATGCAATTCCTTTGTTGCCCTTTGTGAGAAAATTATGTTATAAAGTTACCTAATCTAGGACTGTTTCAGCCAAGCCAAGGGAACGCAGTAATTAGAATTAAGAATCAATGATCAAATGAAATCTCACTGTTACAAAACTATAAACTCACAGAATTAAAGTGGAATTTTACCTTGTATCTTTTATGTGACAGAGGTGCAGGGAACAAGGAAAAGTGGGGGACCCAAATGGAGATGGAAGGATGAAGTGAAAAAGATTTTGAGCTATCGGGGCCTGAATATACTGGAGGGTGAGAGGCGTGCAAGGAATAGTGAATTGGAACGATGAGGTATACTGGGGTCGACATGCTATCGGTGGACTGAACCAGGGCATGTAAAGCATCTGAGATAAGCCATGGAAAGGTCCGTGGGGCTTGGATGTGGATAGGGAGCTGTGGTTTGGGTGCATTACACATGACAGCTAGAGACTGAGTGTGAATGAATGTGGCTTTTTTGTCTGTACTCCTGGTGCTACCTCGCTGGAGCAGGGGATAGCGATGCTGTTATCCTGTGTGGTGGGGTGTCGACAGGAATGGACGAAGCCAAGCAAGTATATGTACATGTGTATGTATGTGATGTCTGCGTATCTGTATTTATATGTTATGTATATTTGCATATGTGGGCTTTTATGTATTTGTGTATATGAGTGGATGGGCCATTCTTCGTCTTTCCTGGTGCTACCTCGCTGACACAGGAAACAGCAACTATATATATATATATATATATATCTTTCTTTTCTTTC
>JAUUDZ010018712.1:0-11345 GCA_032361705.1 Panulirus versicolor | reverse complement strand
CTTCCAACGCTCTATCAATTAATATTCTTGCATACACTTTTCCTGGTATACTTAACAACTTAACAGACTTACTCCCTATGATTGCTACATACATCCTTAGCACCTTTTCCTTTGAATAAAGGTACAATAATAGCTTTCACCCAATCCTCAGGCACAATCTTTTGTTTCCATGCTAAATCATATAAGACATCCACTCTATCACACTTTCTCCTCCATACTTCGTATACTACCTATACCCAAAGGAAAAAGTAAAAGCAAAGAAAGAGGGGCAAGGGAAAATAATAAAAGGCATAAGAATGATTACATGGCAATCTCTGACAAATTTTATGTAATTCTAGAATATGTCAGAGACCCTCAGTCTTGTTGCTGCAAAATGAATGGGACCATAATGAAAAACAGCGCTGGGAGACAGAGCTGCTCTAATTTCTACAACAGTAGCATTTTCATGAGTGACTGAGTCCTAAGATGCAAAGCTCATATCTAGAGAGTCAGTTCAACTAAAAATTAAGGATCTTAAGGATAAAAAACATTTTTGTAACTTAAAGAAACTCCCATCTAGGGAGAGCACTTGGACCATTTCAAACCCCCAAGCAAATAGAAAAGGGTGTAACCATAAGGATTCTCTTCCTTTGTTTCTTCCCCTACCCTCAATCCTTTGGATTTAATCAAAACTGATTGTTAATGGTTCCTTCCCATCACTGAATACATCTCTGATTTAGAAAGGAAGGAAAAATTGCCTTATCATCGCTGCATGTTTGATTACGAGGTTTATCCATTTTCCCATTATCACCAAATGGTCGGCTCTAAATTTCCTTGCCCCGGCTTATGGTCGCCAAAATAATAATAATGCCAAAGATCTTATATGTTTCTCCAGTTTTCTGAAAACAACAATTGGTTGTCTTATTGGCCCCAGAGGAAAATCTATCCTGACAAACTGTCTGCTGGCAAATATCAGAATAGCCTTCATATATATTGATTAGGAAATATCTAGTGAGCAGTTCATATCCTATATAAGGCCTAAACTAGAATGTGCTTCTCAAGTTTGGTTACTGAACTTAAAGAAGCACAAAGAGCTAGTAGAGAAATCCAGAGAGGGGTAAAAAAGATTGTACCAAAGTAAAGACAGCCAAGTTACAGGGAAAGAGAGAAGAGTGAGAGGTTACCTGATCAAAGCCTTTACATTAATGAAAGAAAGTGATGACACAGACAGTGAAAAGTTCTTGGAGAAATATTGGAACAGAATAAAGAGGACATATGAAATTAAGTAAGAAATTTGTTAAAACGGATGCAAAGAAATCCTTTTATAATACAGGAGTTGTGGATGAATGGAACAGAATAACTGAGATGGTTAATACAGATGGCATACAAAAATTGGGAGGGTGTATTATAGTAGAGAATGTTCAAGACACAGGGCCCCACAAGTGAAAACCCTCCCTTTACAGTACAAATAAGCAAATACATATAGGTAATTATAAGCTGACAGAGTTGCCTATAAGTAATACATACTTTTCTTTTTCCATACACTGTTGGATTCCATAGAAAATCTATTAAAAACTTTTTACTTTCTTTATGTCAGTGAATTACAATATCATCTAGTGAAGTTTTTCATACATGAACAATAATTCAAGATTTTAATTTACTGAACTTGGCACCACTCCTCACGTCCAATGTGAAATCTCAGGTCTTCATGTCATCATTGCTATTTCATTAATTGATCCGCCAATGCGAAACAATTGTGTAATTATCTAAATGTACTGTATGGGGAAGGAATTTTACACTTGAATTTTCTCTTCTATCATACAGCTTTTCACGCATCTTTTACATCTTTTTTAGAAAGTTTCTTCCTTAAAGTTATGCTCCGCCCTCTGGTTGCTCTATCCCTACATCTTTTGAAGAACTGTTCACTCTGTATATCATTAATCTGGCTTAAACATAAGGTCTCTCGCCGTTCCCCATAACTCAACTCCCTTACTTCTAGCACCATCTATGCTGCTCTCATCTAGCCCTGCTCTATTAGCTCTTTAAGGTTATATTAGTGAGGTAACAAGTCTGAGAAGCATATTCTAGTTTTTGCCCTATGTAGGATGTGAACAGCTTGTTGAATGTTTCCTTATCCACGAACCTGAAAGCATTTCTAATATTTGCCAGCAGACAGTTGGTCTTAATCATTCTTCTAATCTGGGACTCTGGCAATGGGTAAGGGATGATATTGACTCCCAAGTGTATCTCACACACAGATTCCTGCAGCTGAGTTCCAGCTAAACAATATGCATATCAAGGCCTTCTTTCATTGTCAGCCATCCTTTTTACTTTCCATCCCCTTGGATTGATTTTCATCAATCATGTATCAGACCAACTCTGAAGTTTGTCAAGTTTCCCTTGCAAGTTCATGTAATCCTCCTTACTTTTCACTTCCCTCATGATCTTTGTGTCATATACAGAAATATTCATGTGGGAGTCCATATATTCTGAGAGGTCAGTTAAAATAGATCAAGAAGAGCAATGGTCCCAGACCATTTGTGATCTCAACCCATTACAAGAAGGCTTCTTTCATAAATGTTCTTTGTTCCCTTCCACTTAAATAATCTCCTTCCCACTGAAGAAGTCTCCCTCTTATTCCTGCCAGTGTGTTCCAGCTTCTTAATCAGCTCCCCATGTGGTACAGTGTTAAATGCTTTCTGGCAGTCCAGATAAAAACAATCCAACCAGCCTTCTTTGGACTGCCAAAAAAGCATTCGAGACTGTACTGCAAGGGAAGCTGATTTATGAAGATAATTCACAAAGCAGGAATAAGAGTGAGCCTCCTTCAACTGACTGTCGATTCTCATAGTAGAATGGGACAGAGCATACATGTGTGTGAAGCCTTATCAATAGGGACTGAGGTCACTAGTAGTCTGCCATAGGGTTCTGTTCTAAGTGAATGACTTGCCAGAACATATGGGTTCCTACCTAAAAATGTTTGCAGGTGACACAAAGGTCATGAGGGAAGTGAACAGTGAAGAGGATTTCATCAACTTGTAAAGAAACCTGAACAAACTGAAAAGCAGTAATGAACTATGTTAAAACAAATCAGGTACTATCTTAACTGAATCAGTTCCTTATTATCTGAATTACTTTAAACCAAAACTCATAAGCAATATCATGTTATATTGGGATCACCTGTATTCCATGTACAGGTATGTTGATTCAGCAAATGATTCTTCAAGGATCAGCCTGTATAAATCCAGATTTATGAAACTATAAACTAAATGTTTTGTTGATAAATACAGCTTCCTCAATTCATGAGTCAGGTAGTTAGAGAGAAAATTACCTTCAACAGCAGGCTCTGCACCCATGTTGTTTACATTTCTGTTTCCATCTTTTGGAAAAGCGAAGCCTTCCTGTTTTGGAGTATCCTCATCAACTAATTCTACTATATTCTTACATGGGGAAAGTGACCCAGTTCTTGGATGTGCTGGTTTATCAATTATCTTGATTTTAATGGCATTTCCCTTCCCAACAGATTTCAGGATTAATTCAAGAGGCAGAGTTGTGTCATTGATTCTTAAGAATTTCTTCTGAATGTTGAAATCAGATCCACAGATTCCCAGGCTGTTTTTGGGTAGGAGAACATTATGGACAGTTGGTAGCCTCCTTCGATCATCCCCTTCTGCAGAGACAATAAGTGTGTTATCATCTGGCCTGCTGACTTGAAGGTGCTGAATTGTTTCTAGATGTGTTTTTCGATGTGCCTGAGAATATAAAATATAATCAATTAAGGCAAACTTTAGGCAGTCAATCAGTAATATTTGCATCATTCAATGTCAGCACTCTTAAGGAACAGAGAGGTGGTATGATACAAGACAGAGATTGAATCTGAAAGAATTTAAAAAGAAAGCTTATTTGAAGGACATGGCTGGTGGAACATGTATAGGTACACCAAAAGTAAATTACAATGAGTACAGAACATTCCTAAGGGTAGGGAAGTAAGAATACTACCCACATATCTCCATGTCATAATAAGAGGCTAATGGTGGCAGGAAAGGGGTGCTGAAAACCCTCTCCTTGTATCTGAATTTCTAAAATATGGAACAGATGAAGCTAATTTAGGATTACTCATCTTCCTTGAAGGCTAAGGCTTATTGTGTGAATGTGCATGGCTGTAACCTGGATAAGAGGAAGAGAGAGACTGGTAATAAGTTTGGGGAGGGGAACCTGGATGTTTTTGCTCTGAATCTAAGCTCAAGGGGAAAAGGATATCAATTGTTTGGGTATGTCCATAGGATAATTAGGACAAAGGGTTTTCTCATCACCAAAAATATATGCATTAATACTATAATTATAACTTTCTCTGTTTTACTTGGAACAAAAAAAGTGGTCACTTACATAACACAGTACAAGAAGTAAATGCACTAAAGCAAAGTACACACATCATTGATCCTTTCAGAGTGATTTCATGCTATATACACTAAGCACACTACACATACATATTACTTATGCATTATCTATGCAGGAAGAATTTTGTTTATCCATTAAGTATATGAACAAATATCCCCTGGAGAGGAAAGAAAGGATATTACCCATTTATCTCCTATATATTGTATGTTGTAAAAGATTATTAAGAGGGGCAGTATCATTACTTTCCAAGACAACGAACTGAGGAAAGAGATTATTGAGAATCTTTCCTTTACAGTTCAGCCGTCTGTTCCTGATGCAACCTTGCTAATATGGGAAGCAGCAAATAAGCATGAAAGAAGAATGATATGAAAAACTGTTTTATCACCAAAAATATAAGCAGTAATAATACAGTTATTGCTTCTTTCTTCAAAAACTAACAAAATATTTATAATTTTTGTTGTCCTTTATTTGGGGTAGAGAAATTCAAGGCTTACATAATATATCAAAAGGCACTGACACTGACACACTAAAGCACAGTACACACTGTAGTTTCTTTCAGCCTTGATTTCACATCATATTCAGTAAGAATCCTATACATATAAAATCCAGATGTGGGGTGGGGGGTGGGGGTTGATACCTTCCCCCAGTATTACCTTCCAAAGAAAGAGCAGAAAACTGAGCCAAATGAGGATCTTTTATCCTCTAAGACTCAGTCATCTGTTCAGTATGTTACCTCTCTCACGCAGGAAATAGCGAAAATGTATGAAAAAAAGGTCCAACAGCATGTCAAGAGATGGTTCATGAATTAAACCAAATGAGGATACAGATGTGTAAGTCTCAGTGTTACTGTAATCTTGTATTATTTCAGCATTTTCATTACAGTTTATACAATGTTGCAAAGTTAGAGTTCACACTAAATCAAATCATGCATATCTTAATGCTTATATCTTCCTTGTCTGGTGAGAGACTTTATGTACTTGTTCTGTCTCATTCACAAAAAAGAAAAGAAAATCAGGATGACAGGTAAACAAGAGTGGACAGAAAGTCTGGGCACCCTTCCCATATACAAAGCTCATGTGAACAACTTAGTTCTTTGCAAGTTAGCAACAATGTTTTTTTTCTTTTTCAGGATTATTAATAAAGAACATGGCTGATACAATGGCAGAATATAAGAATGCTCTGTCACAATTGTATGGTCTTGTATGAAGATACTTGCTCATAAAAACTGATGAAAACACTCACTCCCTATAATTACTGATTCCAAACTGGGCAGAAAAGAGAGAGAGGCAGAGGCAAGTAAGGTGATGGCAGGTGAGAGTGGTCTAGCTTAAGGAAGTACAGGCACTATAAACTCAGTGGTCTCACTTTCATCATTCTGGCTACTCAAGGAGAATCTGATACATTTCCAACCACTCCATGAAGAAACAGAAAAAGTAGCCACTCATGGAAAATCCAATTCCTCTTACCATTTTCAAGGTGAACATTTTCAAGGTGAAGAAAGTGAACTTACCTCCAACAATTTTGGTTTTGAAAAAACCAATGAGCATAGAAGGCATTTCCACTGTTGTGTGCCAGAATGAGCTTTTAAATGACGACGAAGATTATGCCGCATCTTAAAACTTTGGCCACAATCTGAGCACATGTGTGGCCTCTCGGAAGAGTGTCGCTTGCTGTGACGGTTTAGCTCACTTTTGCATGTGAATGATTTACTACATTCTCTACATGCAAATGGCTTCTCTCCTGAAAATTGTACATCAAAATTTTAGATAATTTCTAATAAAAGTTTGAATGTCATCAGATGAGGATAAATTACTTAAGTCAATACTCTTTAAAATTCCTAATTTCTTTATATCTCTGACATAAGAACTCATTGTTGAACCACCCTTAAGCCTTTTATGTTTCAGTTATTTCACATATCAAAAGTTCTTCCACTCGAACCCATCAAAATTCTAATTAAAAAGTGATATCTTTGGATTAAAAGGTTTTAATATGATGAAAATCAAGTAAACAGAAATATGTATTCACTTTGTAACTAAAGATATATAAATTCAACTTGGCTGTAGTAAAAGAAGTGTGCCACCAATGACATGTAAAACTGATGCACAGCCTCTGAACACTAATTCTAATTAACAATAATTTACAACAAAATTCCTACTGGACTATTTTAGATTTACCAATAGAAAAGTTGATGTAAAGCGAAGGAAGATCCAAAATTACTGCTAAATGAATCTTATGGGTTATGTGGAAAGTTCCTGACTTTTGACCCTAAATGAGGAGGGTCTGCTTGCGCAACTAGCAAGAGAGGTTAACCATCTGTCCACCACCAACCATAAGATCTTTTAATAGACATATGGCATTGCATGCTGGATACAAGAGGGGTGACGCAAATGGATGGGTGGAAGATAGTGGGGAAAAGGTAGACAGGGAAGTATTAAGTCTTAAGAGAAATTAAAAAAAGAAAAAAGGTATGAGAAGTGTTTAAAAAATTGGTATACTGTTAACAGTTTTAGTAATGGGACAAACATAAACATATAACATACAGGTACAAAGAAGATACAAAAGAGAACAGTATGACAGAACTACTAACTATAAGAAAGAATGAAGCCAGTAATGTTCAATGATGAATTTATGAGGGAGGATTAGGAGGGGTTTAGCAATAAGAATGTAATACATATGTTAGCATATCACTCTTATATGGCCAAGGACTAAAGGAAACAGGTCAATCTTGGGAATGTAAATGCCGAGCTGGCAACTGAAAGTTATCCCATCCAATCTACATGTCATCAAAAGGCATATACAAACTATAGGAAAGCAGATTGGCCAGTGTTCACAGAGTATATAACATACAAAGCTCCAAAACTTCATCTTGGGTAATTTCATAACCATGGATGATGCCATCCATTGTTTCATCAACAGCATCAATCAAAAGAGAAAAGCACATACCATAAAAATACAAAAAGCAATAAAACCTCTCCACAAATTGTGCGACCTCCTCTACCAAAGAAACAGCCTTTGATAAAAACACTCACCATCAACAGAGACCACGGAAAAGACCAAACTCTAAACAAAATGATTACCAACATAATTGAAGAAAAGTAAACAACAAACTGATACTCCTTCCATAACATGATGAACCACCATACAAACAGCAACTACCAGCAAACAACAAAGTAAATTCGCTCCTTCCACACCATCCCTGGCCATACACATGAAGTGCTTCTGCCATGAACCAACAAAATCCCATATCGCAAAGAAAACAAAAACATACTCATGAAACACTACTGGAAAGCATAAAGCAGAGTGAATGGGGAGAGTGACCCTCAGAGTACAAATCCATGAAAGGAAACATGACATAAAGCAAGATGAAGAAGAAGTTGGACTATGTTGGTGAAATATGCCTAATGACAAAATTAGAGACTGTTCTGCATGGGTGAGCAACAGATATTCAGCAGATAGCATTACCTAGTTCAACTAACATCTATGTAACAGACACAAAAAGAAAATATCTAACCTGTGTGTTTGCGCATATGTTTCCGTAGATACTCATTTTGCTTGAAAGTTTTTGCACAGACAGAGCAGCTATATAGATGTTCTGGATGAGACTGGTGAGTTAAAAGATGTCGTAAGTGTACACTCAACTGGCGACTCTCCAAGCCACATTCATCACACCTGGAGCAGTATTTTTCAAATAAGCTATTTTCATACATCTGAGTTTTGAAGACTGAGAAACCAGTCATTGCGTGAATACCAAAACTAAGCAATGAGATGCAACTCAGCATGGAATAAAAGTGACTTCCTATGAAAAACAAAAATATAGGCTTTTCAAAAAAGTTATCAAAACCTCAAACAGTTATAGGAGAACAACAATCTATGTACAGAAAGATAAAAACATGGACAACATTTTCTTTATGCTTGTTTGTCATTTTCATGTTAGCATGGTAACATCACAAAGACAAAGAAAACGACATTCTCTTGCTCAAATCCACTTTCTAGCTATCTTGAATGATCCAATAACACCAGAACCCTCTTATACACAGCCATTCCCCAAAGATCTTTCTGTGGTTTCTGCTAACCATTTTGTATGACCTGGCACAGCCCACTGACAGTATGTCACATTATGAAAAAAATTATGAAAACAAATGAGGTGAACAAAGTTTGGAAGGGCCAGCTGTTCATTCCCCCATTTGGGGGAGAAATTCTACATGGGGATTTTTGTTGGGGACCTTCCTTGAAGAAGGGTTAAATTCTATAACTAAATAATTTCTTATGATAAAAACTCTAGTATGTTCCTATAATTAAAGAATGAGTTATAATATGCCATTATTCAAAGAGCTCAAAAACAATGTTTTCTTTAAATTATATATGTATAATCTAATGCTACTGCCATATATACAGGTACTTTTACATAAGTTCAGAAAAGTTTTGTGAACTTTACTTGGTGTACTGCAGATTTATTTTCTTTCCCTGCAAAAGCATTTTACTACTGCAAATACACTAATTCAATTCAACAAACTCACAGTTTCTGTGTGGGGACAAACCATGCAAGGAATGACCATGAGAACTCTTCCAGTTGAGCAATGCTGTGTGCCAAAATAGTAAGAATTGACATACCTGTGCATTGAAAATTCCACCTAAACACCTTGTGCTGGGAAGAGGGTACTTTTTTTGAAGAAGACTTAAAAAGTCTGCCCTGTAGAAGAAGGATTTGAAACTTTTTCTAAAATCATGGGCCCTTACTGCAGGAGACCCTGTTCATAAGTTTTAAAGATGGAGTAACTACAAAGGTCTTAGTTTTATATCTGAACAGTGGCACTACAAAATCCTTAAAATGCTACCAATCAATCTAATCACTTAAATCATATGATACTGTTAACCAACTTATTTTGATAATTCACCTACCAGTGTGTCTATTAAACATCCTTTTTAAGGCTTTTTGTTCCCCTCCAATATACATCAATGTAATTCACACTCACACTTTACAGTGGTTTTATTATCTCTTGCCCTCTCCCTATCTACATACATTCTTTCTTAATTTCCCTCTTCATCTCTCCTCTCTTACTTTCTAAACCTGGTTTCTAATATAAACCACTCCAAATAAAACACATACATAAAAAGTAACATATACCGCATCTTTAATATGTAATGAAAAGACTGTCTACCTGTGAGGCCTGTTGTTTGTGTGAATATTCATATGCTCAGACAATGCACATTGACTTGAGAGTCCCTTCCCACACTCAGAGCAAGCAAAGGGCTTCTCACCTGAAAAAAAGAATATGTCTATACTGAAGCACTGAAATACAACCTTTTTTCTTTCTTTAACTTGACACTTTTGTATTTGTTTGTTTGGAAAAAGCCAATTACACAAACTTGTAACAATCATGGTTAAGTTTCTATGCCTGATTAATTATCCTGTAATCCCACATGACAATGCACAGAGCATCTTCAAAACCATGCATATGTATTCCTAAGACTGTGTATCTACAATTATGCATGAGACATGTGTAAATCTAATGTAATATATATATATATATATATATATATATATATATTGTGCAAAGTTCTTTCGTCTGTATGAAAGTTTAGCTCATCACAAATTAATTGTTTTGCATATCAATGAATTTTCAGCTCTTTTTAGAAATGTCAGCTTTGTTGTGGTTAGCCCTTGTGGAAGATATTTCAGACATGTCATCCTACCTCACACTTTATTAATAATTAGTTCCTTTCTTCTCAGTAAAAATTTGTATCATCTTTTCTGCTCATCTCGTTTGGAGACAGCCACAAGAATCTCTCTTTGGTTAGTTAGAATATGAGTTTGAATGGAGAAAAACTGAAGGAAGTGAAGCATTTTAGATATCTGGGAGTGGATGTAACAGCGGAGGGACAATGGAAGCGGAAGTGAGTCACAAGGCGGGGGAAGGGGCAAAGGTTCTGGAAGTGTTGAAGAATGTGTGGAAGGCAAGTACATTATCTCAGAAAGCAAAAATGGGTATGTTTGAAGGAATGGTGGTTCCAACAATGTTATATGGTTGTGAGGCATGGGCTATAGATAGGGTTGTGCGGAGGATGGTTGATGTGTTGGAAATGAGATGTTTGAGGACAGTGTGGTGTGAGGTGGTTTGATTGAGTAAGTAATGAAAGGGTAAGAGAGATGTGCGGTGGTAAAAAGAGCATGGTTGAGTTAGCAGAAGAGGGTGTATTGAAATGGTTTGGTCATGTGGAGAGAATGAGTGAGGAAAGATTGACAAAGAGGATATATTTGTCGGAGGTGGAGGGAAAGAGAAGTGGGGGACCAGATTGGAGGTGGCCCAAAAACTTTACTTATGAATACATTTATTTTACCTTTTTGCTGTGTTGGATGCTAGAGTTGTGAGAGGATTCTTTGGAGACTGACCCTTTTGCAGTTTTTGTGGGGATAAGGATCAGGGAGAAATGGAGGTATGATGTAAGGAAGAATGTAGAGGTAAATGTGTTGGCAAGTGAGAAAACACATCAAAGAATGCAAGGAGGGATATGAAAGAAGGTTGACTTTGAGTCGTGAGATATAAGAATAGAATGGGAAATGCATGGTGAACATATGAGATCAGAAATGCTGTGGAAGACAAGAAAACGGCATTTGGTAGATTGCTTAAAAGGAATGTATCAGTGGAAGTTCAGCAAAGATGGAGGGAAGAATATAAGATATGTAAGCAGAATGTTAAGAAGCTGATAGAGGAAAGCAAAGAAAGATTTGATGAAGATTTTGAAGTTAGTTTAGGGAAATAAGAAATTGTACTAGAAGGAGGTGATAAAGGAAATAGGTGGATGTAAGAGTAGAAGTGTTAATGAGAGAAGGAAAGAAGGGGAACTGCTGAATGGAATGGGGTAAGTGATAAGACGATGGAATAAGTAATTTGAAGGCATGTACAGAGCATCAGATTGGGGAAGAGCAGTGTGGTTTCAGAAGTGGTAGAGGATGTGTGGATCAGGTG
>JAUUDZ010018690.1:0-11347 GCA_032361705.1 Panulirus versicolor | reverse complement strand
CACACACACACACACACACACACACACACACACACACACACACACACACACCTCCTTCTGTAGATTATCTGTAACATCTCCTACATAACACCAACGTGGTATGGTTACACGCACACACGCAACTCATGCTGCAGATTACCTGAAGTACCTCCCGCACAGCACCACTGGGTCCACACATACTTCTGCTATAGGTTACCCTCACCCGGGAAGTAGACACCACGGGTATAGATATTTACGGTGCCCCCATCCTTTTCCTCGACTCCAGTATATTCAATTTCGGGAGCCAAACATTTGTCATGGAGAGAGAGAGAGAGAGAGAGGGGGGGGGAGGGGGGGTAAAAAGCTGTATATGATTCAATGATGTGTGAACACTTGACCATCTCCGCTCTCATGTCTTTTGTGTACATGTAACAAATACGAGAGGCATAGGTATGAAGGGAGCCTGAGCTGATGAAGGCAATTCACGGTCCCAGATGACATTGTTAAGCTTTTACTTTCTTAATCTTAAGTGTATTTTCCAGTCAAACATACGTAGGTAGGAATGAATAGGGAAGCAAGTGGACAGGGCCAGTGGGGGAGGATTGGGACACTGATGGAGGAGGGGGGTCGAGTACAGTAAGTCGGATCAGTACCCACCAGTCTGCAGGGCGTGGTGGACCGAGGTTACACGGGTCATTAAGGATGTATCGTCTGATATAGAATTATGAAGTTCCTAAGCTGATTATGATATACTGATTTCAAAATTGTTGCTCAAAATTTTTCATCAGTACTAAACTCTTATTCATAATCTTATCTTTTGTTATCATGATAAAAGATAACAAAAAGTTTTTGAACATTAATCATTTTTAAGATCCTCTAGGAACACAGGGTACTTTGATAAAATGTTATCACTTACATTCCGAAGGTAATGGTCTTAAAGCAGTTAACTAGCCATTTTGACGATTCAGGACATGTATTGCTACTCATGGTGAGTATGCTGAAATTCATGTATAAGATATAGACAATAGGTCCACAGTACTGAAATCCAGCTTTTGAAAGAGCACTTTACTAAGTTGTAACACTATAGTACTCATCAGAAGGACTCAGTATTTTGATGAAACAATGACTCATGAAGAAACATGGCCATAGGAGGCGTGGACAGAGGATGAGATGGATGGATAGAGTGAAAGATGTTTTATAGATAACTGGGGAACGACCATGCAGGAGAATGCTTGAGTTTCTCTGTGTTGACCACCCTCAGATTCTGCCGCTGCCACACGCTTAACCTAGCTAAATGTCGTTTACCAGCCATCACTCCCACACCCCTAACCAGACTCTGGTCCCCAGCCATCACTCCCACACCCCTAACCAGACTCTGGTCCCCAGCTATCACTCCCACACCCTTGACCAGACCGCTAGTCACCTGAACCATCAGTCCCACACTCCTGACCAGAATCTTTTCCCTAGCCACCCCTTTCATTTACCTGAGCAGACTCCGGTCCCCAGCCATCATTCTCACACACCTAACCAGACCAAGATCCCAGTCAACCTTTCCACTGCCCTGACCAGAATCCAATCCCAGCCAACCCTCTCACTCCCCTAACTATATTCTGGTCCCTAATTATAATTCCTACACCCTTGATCAGACCCCAGTCCCCAGCCATCATTCCCATACCCCTGACCAGACTCTGGTCCCCAGCCATAGATCCCACTCCACTGACCAAACTCCTGTCTCCAGCTATCACTCCCACACCCCAGACCAGACTCTGGCACCCAACCATCATTCCCACACCCCAGACCAGACTCCCTCAACCCTAAACAGACTGCGGTCCTCAGCCATTACCCCCACCTCCATAACCAGAATCCGGTCCCCAGCGATAATTCCTAAACTCCTGACCAAACTCCGGTCCCCAGCGATAATTCCTAAACTCCTGACCAAACTCCGGTCCCCAAACATTATTCCCACACCCGAGATCAGACTCCAGGCCTTACACATCATTCTCACACTCCTGACTAGACTCTGGCTAGGGATCAGAGATTGGTCGGCGGTTTGGGATTGATGGCTGGGAACAGTGGTCTGGTTAGTGGTGTGGTAGTTGTAGCTTGGGCCCAGTGTCTGGGTAGGGCAGTGAGAGGGGTGGCTGAGGATGGGTGAGGACAAAAGCCTAGTCAAGGGTGTGTGACTGATGACTGGTGACATGCGTTCTGATCAGGGATGTGTTAGTGATGGCTGGGGACCCGAGTCTGGTCAGGAGTGTAGGAGTGATGGCTGGGGAGCGGAATCTGATTGTATGGGAGCGATGACTGGGTAACCGAGGTCTGGTCAGTGGTGTGGAGGCAATGACTGGGGAATGTAGTCTGGTCAGAGATGTCAAAATGATGGCTAGGGCCCGGAGTCTGATTAGGAGTGTAGAGGTAATGACTTGGGAATTGAGTCAAGTCAAATATGAGGAAATGATGATTGGGGACCGAAGTTTGGTTAAGATTGTGGGAATGATGGCTTTGGACCGGATTCTAGTCTAATCTAGACTCCGATTCCCAGTCATCATTCCCACACCACTGACCAAACTCCTGTCTCCAGCTATCACTCCCACTCCCCTGAACAGACTCTGGTGCCAGCCATCACGTCCACACATCTAACCAGACACAGGTACCCAGCCATTACTCCCACACTCCTGACCAGACCCCCAGTCCCCAACCATAACTACTAAACCCCAGACCAGACTCCAGTCCCCAGCTATTGCACCAACATCCCTGACCAGACTCGTCGTAAACCATAACATCCACACCCTTGACCAGACTCCAGTCCCCAGCTATTACACCCACACCCCTGACCAGAGTCCAGTCACCTGCTCTCATTCCCATATCCTGTACTACAGGTCATTCCTCAGACCTCGGGTCCTCAGGCGCCTCTCCGACACAACTGATCAGACTCCGCTCCCTAGCCATTACTCCCATTCCCTTGAATAGGCTCTGGTCCCCAGCCATCACTCCCACACTCCTGATCAAATTACATTGACAGCGGTAACTCTCATCCCTGAAGCGACTCCGGTCCCTTACTATCATTCCCACACCTTGGCCAGACTCTGGTCCCCAGCCGTCACTCCCTCACCGTTGACTAGACTCTTATCTCCAGCCATCATCCCCACACCCCTGACCAGACCCCCAGTCCCAAGCCATAACTCCCACAACCCTAACCAGACTCCGGTTCCCAGCCATCATTCCCATACCCGTGACCAGACTCCAGTCTCCAGCCATCACTTCTACATCCCAGACCTCTGACCAGACTCCAGTCTCCAACCATCATTTCCACATCCCTAACCAGACCACGGTCCCCAGCCATCATTTTCACGCCCCTGATCATACTACGATCCCCAGCCACCCCTCTCACTTCACCAACTAGACTATGATCCCCAACCATCACTCCCACATCCCTAATCAGACTCCAGTCCCAAGCCTTATCTCCCACATCCCTGATTAGATTCCGTTTCCCAGCCATCACTCCTACACCTCTGACTAAACTTCAGTCCTGACCAGACTCCAGTCCCCAGCCATAACTCCTACACCCTTTAACACATTCCAGTCCGCAACCATTACTCTCACGCACCCTGACCAGAATTAAGTTCCAGGACAACATCCTACCACTCCTGACCGGACGACTCTGGTCCCCAGCCATCACTCCCACACCTTGACCAAACTCTAATCCCTAGCCATCACTCCCTACTCTTGACCCGACTTGAGTCCCCAACCATCACTCCCACACCTTGACGAAACTCTAACCTCCAGCCATCACTCCCACACTCTTGACCAGACTTGAGTCCCCAGCCATCACTCACACACCCCTGACCAGACTCTGGTGTCCAGCCATCATTCCACACCTCTTACCATTCTCCGGTTCCCCAGCCATTATTCCCACATCCCTGACTAGGCGACGGTTCTCAGCCGGCCTTGACACCCTGGTTCTCAGCCATCACTCCCAAAACCCTGATCAGACTCCGGTCCCTAGTCATCACTCCCATACTCTTAACCAGACTTTGGTCCCCAGCCATTGCTCCCACACCCCTGACGAGACTCAGGTCCCCAGCCATCACTCCCACACCCTTGCCCGGACCCCATGTCCCCAGCCATCACATTCACACCCCTGGCCAGACTTAGGTCCCCAGCTATTACTCCCACACCTTTGCCCAGATCTCATGTCACCAGCAATCGCTCCCATACCCCTGACCAGACTACGGTCCTCAGCCATTACTCCCACTCCCTTGAACAGACGCAGGCCCAAGCCATCACTCCCACCCCCCTGACCATACCTCATGTCCCCAGCCATCACTCCCACACCCCTGACCAGACATAGGTCCCCAACCATCACTCTCATACCCCTTACCAGACTAGGGTTCCCAGCCATCACTCCCACATCCCTGACCAGACTCCGTTTTCCACCCATCACTCCCACATTCCTGATCAGACTCCGTTTCCCAACCATCACTCTCACACCACTGACTAGACGCAGGTCCCCAGCTATCATTCCCACACCCCTGACCAGACACAGGTCCCCAACCATTACTCCAACACCCAACAACTCCAACAAGACCTCATGTCCCCAACCATCACTCCCACACCTCTGACCAGATGCAGGTCCCCAGCCATCACTTCCACACCCCTGACCAGACGCAGGTCCCCAGCTTTCATTCCCACACCCCTGACCAGACGCAGGTCGCCAGCCGTCACTCTCACACCCCTGACCTGACGCAGGTCCCTAGTTATCATTCCCACACCCCTGACCAGACGCAGGTCCCTAGTTATCATTCCCACACCCCTGACCAGACGCAGGTCCCCAGCCATCACTCCCACACCCCTGGCCAGACTACGGTTCCCGGCCATCACTCCCACACCCCTGACCAGACGCAGGTCCCCAGCCATCACTCCTACACCCCTAACCAGACGCAAGTCTCCAGCCATCACCCCCACACCCCTGACCAGACGCAAGTCCCTAGCCATCACTCCCACACCTTTGCCCAGACCTCGGGTCACCAGCCATCACTTGGGGACGACCATTTCGGGCCATCCATTTCCCTTGTCGTTCCCCTCTGTCACAGTTTACTGAGCGGGCTGACCGTCCAGTCAATATGTCGTCTGTCGCTGGTGTGTTCATCACAGTTCTGGGTCGGTGAACATTTCTCTCTGCCCTTCTGACGCTCTCTCCACTAGGTTATACATCTGTATTTTCTACAGGAAAATACTCACAGCTGAAGAAAGACTCTCGAAATCCCCGAACATAAAAGATTTAAGCGGGGGAAGTTTATAACGGCAATAAAGAACAGAAAATATAATTCTTTTTGCCACGTTGTTTGTGGCATTGGATCAGCTCACAATCGAAAACTGATTCTATTTTCTACGATAAATTCAGATACACAAAGTATATTGCAGTAATTGAAACTGAACGAAGTAGTGAACTCCAAATGTATTTCAAATCACTGGATAAAATCGTGAGTACCAAAGTGGCTATTTCATGTACAAATCCAGTAATAGTTATTGTTGTTAATCTTGGTGACATTAATGGAGTATGTACTACTGATATTCAGATGACATCTGCTGGTGACACTTATGACACCTGCTGGTGATATCAGTCGATGACACTTGTCATTGACAGTATTGATACCCACTGGAGACACAAATGATGCTTGTGAGTTTTGTGACACTAATGACACCTGCGAATGACACTAATGACACCTGCTGTTGACGCTACTGACATCTGCTGATGATGCTGATTATGCTAATGACACCTGCAGATGACACTAATTACGCCTGTTTTTGACATTAATGACACTAACTAGTGATACCGATTACATCTGCTGATGACATTAATTACACATATTTTTCATATTAATGACACTAACTAGTGATACCAATGACATCTGCTGGTGACATTAAGTACACATATTTTTCATATTACTGACAACTGCCGGGTATGCCAATGGCATCACTGCAGGCACCTGCTGGTGTCACTAATGATACCTGCTGATAACACTAATGACACCAGCAGTGACACTATTGACACATGTTGACACTAATGACACAAGTTGGTAATAATAATGAGACCTACTGGTAACAATACTGACGCCTGCTGGTGATACTGCTAACTCCTGCTGGTGATAATACCTACACCTGCTGGTGACACTTCTTATACCTGCTGATAATACTACTGACAGCAAAAGATGATACTCCTGACACCTGCTGGTAATACTCCTGACACCTGCTGGTGATACTACTGACACCTGCTAGTTAGTGCTGACACCTACTGGTGATACTACTGACAGCTGCTGGTGATACTATCGACATCTGCTGGTGATACTACTGATACCTGCTGGTGATATTAGTGACACTTGCTGGTGATGCTTCTGACAACAGCTAGTGATACTACTGACATCTGCTGGTGATGCTACTGACACCTGCTGGTGATACTGCTGACACCTACTGGTGATGCCACTAACACCTGCTGGTGATCTACTGCCACCTGCTGGTGATACTACAGACTCCTGCTGGTGATAATATTGACACCTGTTGGTGACACTTCTTACACCTGCTGGTAATACTACTGACACCTGCTGTTGATACTACTGACACCTGCTGGTTATTACTTACACCTACTGGTGATACAACTGAGAGCTGCTGGTGATACTATCGACACCTGCTGGTGATACTACTGAAACCTGCTGGTGATAGCACTGACACCTGCTGGTAATACTACTACACCAGCTGCTGATACTACTGACTCCTGCTGGTGATAATACTGACACCAACTGGTGATACTAATGAGATCTGCTGGTGATACTACTGACACCTGCTGGTGATAGTATTGACACATACTGGTGATAATTCTAACACCTGCTGGTGATATTACTGACACTTGCTGGAGATAGTACTGACACCTGCTGGTGATACTACTGACACCTGCTGGAGATAATTCTCACACCTTCTGGTGATACTACTCAAACCTGCTGTTGATACTACTGACACCTTCTGGTGATAGTACTGACAACTTATGGTGATACTACTGATACCTACCTGTAAAATTACTTACTTCTGCTGGTGATAGTACTGACATCTGCTGGTGGTACTTCTGACACCTGCTGATGATACTACTTACACTTGCTGGTGATAGTACTGACACCTGCTGGTGATACTTCTAAAACCTGCTGGTGATACTATTGAAACTTACTGGTGATAGTGCTGACGCCTGTTGGTGATACTACTGACACTTGCTGGTGATAACACTGACACCTGCTGGTGATACAACTGACGCCTGCTGGTGATAGTACTGACACCTACTGGTGATACTACCGACACCTGCTAATGATACTACTGACACATGCTGGTGATATTACTGACACCTAATGGTGATACCACTGACACCTAATGGTGATACTTCTGACACCTGCTTGTGATACTACTGACACCTGCTGGTGATAATACTGAAACCTGCTGGTGATACTTCCGACACCTGATGCTGATACTACGGACACCTGATGGTGATAGTACTGACACTTCCTGGTGATACTACTGACACCTGTTGGTGATACTACTGACACTTTCTGGTGATACTAATGACACCTGTTGGTGATACTACTGACATCTGCTTGTGATACTAATGACACCTGCTGGTGATAGTATTGACACCTGCTAATGAAACTACTGACACCTGCTGGTGATACTACCAACACCTGCTGATGGAGCTACTGACACCTGATGGTGATATTTCTGACACCTGTTGGTGTTATTACCGACACCTGCTGCTAATGCTATTGACACCTGCTGATGAAACTACTGACACCTCCTACTGAAAATTTTGACAACTGTTGGTGTTACTACTGACTTCTACTGCTGATGCAATTGACACAGGCTGGTGATACTACTCACACCTGCTGGTAATACTACTGACACCTGCTAGTGACACTCCTGACACCTACTGGTGATACTTCTGACACGTGCTGTTGATACTTCTGACACCTGCTGGTTATAGTACTGACACATGCTAGTGTTAATCCTGACACTTACTGGTGATAGTACTGACACCTGCCGGTAATAATGATAACAACACCTGCTGGTAATACTACTGACACCTGCTGGTGATAGTCCTGACACCTACTGGAGATAATTCTGGAAACTGCTGGTGATACTACTGAATCTTGCTCGTGATTGTACTGACACCTGCTGATGATAGTACTGAAACCTGCAGGTGATACTACTGACTCCTGATGGAGATACTTCTCACATCTGCTGGTGATACTACTGACACCTACTGGTGATACTACTGACACCTGCTGGTGATATTACTAACACTTTCTGGTTACACTTCTGACACCTGTTAGTGATAACACATCTACTAGTGATAATACTGACACCTGCTGGTGATACTACTGAAACTTACTGGTGATAGTACTGACAACTGTTGGTGATATTACTGACACCTGCTGGTGATACTACTGACACCTGGCAAGTACTGACATATCTTGGTGATACTACTGACACCTGCTGGTGATACTACCGACACTTGTTGGTGATACTACTGACACATGATGGTGATATTACTGACACCTGCTGGTGATACTGCTGACACCTGCTGGTTAGAACTGACAACTGCTGGTGATACTATTGACACCTGCCGGTGATACTACCGACACCTGCTAGTGATACTACTTACACATGCTGGTGATACTACTGACAACTGCTGGTGATAGTACTGACACCGGCTGGTGATACTACTGACACCTGCTGATGAAACTACTCACACCTGCTGGTGATACTTCTGACACCTGTTGGAGTTACTACTGACTAATGCTGCTGATACTACTGACACATGCTGGTGATACTACTGACACCTGTTGGTGCTATCACTGACACCTAATGGTGATACCACTGAACCTGCTGGTGATACTACTGACACCCGCTAGTGATACTACTGACACCTACTTTTGATAGTACTGACATATGCTGACATACCATTTACAACTCCTGGTGGTACTACTGGCACCAGCTGGTGATACTACTGACACCTGCCGGTGATACTTGTGACACCTGCTGGTGATACTACTGACACTTGCTGATAATAATACCGACACTTGCTCGTGATACTAATGATACCTGCCGGTGAAACTACTGACACCTGCTGGTGATACTTCTGACACCTACTGGTGATACTACTGATATCTGTTGGTGATAGTACTGACACTTTCTCGTGATACTACTGACGCCTGCTGCTGATACCCCTGGCACCTACTGATGATACTACTGACAAATGCTGGTGATACTACTTACACCTGCTGGTGATATACTGACACCAGCTGGTGATACTACTGACACCTGATGGTAATATTCTTCACACCTACTAGTTATACTACTGATACATGCTGCTGATAGCACTGACACCTGCTGGTGATCCTACTGACACCTGCTAAAGATACTTTTGACACCTGTTGGTGATATTACTCACACCTGCTTCTATTACTACTGACACCTACTGATGATAGGTGTCAGTAATATCACCTGCTGGTGATATTACTGACACCTCCTTGTATCATTAGTGACACCTACTGGTGATAAGTCTGACACCTGCTGGTGATATTATTGACACGAGCTGGTGATAGTACCGACACCTGACACCTACTGGTGATACGTCTGACACCTGCTGGTGATATCATTGACACCAGCTGGTGATAGTACTGACACCTGCTGGTGATAGTACTGACACCTGCTGGAGAGAGAACTACCACAAGCATGGGATACTACTAACACCTGCTGGTGATACCTTTGACAACTGCTAGTGATACTACTGACACCTGCTGATGGTATTACATACACCTACTGGTGACACTACTGACAACTGCTGGTGATAGTACTGACACATGCTGGTGAAACTACTGACACCTACTTGTGATAGTACTGACACCTGAGGTGATACTACTGACATACGCTGGTGATACTTCTGACACCTGCTAGTGATAGAACTGAAACCCGCTGGTGATATTTCTGACGCCTGCAAGTGATATTACTGACACCTGTTGGTGATGGTACTGACACTTGCTAGTGATATTACTGACACTTGCTAGTGGTACTACTGATCCCTGTTTATGATACTATTGACAACTGCAGGAGATACTACTGACACCTGCTGAGATACGACTGACACTCTCTTGTGAAAGTACTGACACCTGCTGCAGATACTACTGAAACCTACAGGTGATACTACTAACACCTGCTGGCGATACTACTGACACCTGCTGGTAATACTTCTGAAACCTGCTGGTGATAGAACTGAAACCCGCTAGTGATATTACTGACACCTACTGGTGATGCTACGGACACATGCTGGTGATAGTAGTGACACCTGCTGATGATACTACTGACACCTACTGGTGATACCACTGACACCTGGTGGTGATACTACTGACTCCTACTAGTGATAGTACTGATACCTGCTGGTGATATTCCTGACACCTGGTGGTGACTCTACGGACACCTGCTGGTGATACTACTGGCACCTGGTGGTGATACTTCTGACACCTGGTGGTGATACTACTGATATCTTCTGGTGATAATACTGACACCTGCTTGTGATACTAATGACACCTGCTGATGTTATTACCGACACCTGCTGGTGATACTACTAACACTTGTTGGTGATACTACTGACACCTACTGGTGATACTACTAACACATGATGGTGATACTACTGACACCTGTTTGTGATATTACTGACACCTACTGGTGACACCACTGACACTTACTGATGATACTACTGACACCTGTTACTGATACTGGTGACACCTGTTGGTGATACTACTGACATCTGCTGGTTATAGTACTGAAACCTGCTGGTGATACTACTGAAACCTGTTGGTGATATTACAGACACCTACTGGTTACACCACTGACACCTGCTGGTGATTGTACTGACACCTGCTGGTGATACTACTGACACATGCTGTTGATAATACTGATACCTACTGGTGATAGTACTGACACCTTCTGGTTATACTACTCAAGACTACTGATGATACTTTTGACACTAGCTGTTGATACTACTGACACCTACTGGTGACACTACGGACACCTGCTGGTGATACTACTGGCACGTGCTGGTGAAACTAGTGACACCTGCTGGTGATACTACTGACACTTGCTGGTGATATTACTGATATCTGCTGGTTATAGTACTGACACCTGCTGGTGATACTACTGACGTTTGCTGGTGATACTTCTGACATCTGCTGGTTATAGTACTGACACCTGCTGGTGATACTACTGACGTTTGCTGGTGATACTTCTGACACCTACTGGTGATAATACTGACACCTGCTGGTGATACTATTGA
>JAUUDZ010018679.1:0-11347 GCA_032361705.1 Panulirus versicolor | reverse complement strand
GGGGAGGTGCTGATGAGCCTCTCACATGCCGTAATAAAAGATGGTAGCGGTGAAGCTGACGCCAGTGCCCTACTACCTCACCGTCATGTGCTTGGGGCCCTGCTGACGATGAGGGCTGGCTGGCTAGCAGCTGGTTGGTTTGCTGACTGACTGGCCTAAACCATTGGGAAGATAAACATGGAGACTCAAAGGCCCGACTCCTCCTGATGCCTCGATAAGCCTACATGACGCTCCGTAGCTTTGGATGTTGGCGGCATTTTACATGTCACTGATATTAAGTGTCCTGGTAAATCGATGGCTGTGTATGGTCGATGGTTATGAGAACACTCGCTACCGAGTTAGACACGTAGGCCTCCTCCAGCGTGACTTAAGTTTGTGGAAGACCACGGTTCTAAAGCCGGGGGACTGAGCTCTTGGGAGCAGGAAAGACCGGGAAACCATCATTTAAGATATACGTTGAGGTAGTGAAAGATAGTGTGATCTGTTTCTTGCCTTCCGTGTGGACGCTTCTCCCGAGAGCCGGATGAAAAGAATATAAGACTTGCCAGAACTCGGTCACTGGTGTGGCAGTGTTCGTTACACTGCCCCGCCTTCAGTGAAATGTCACAGGAATGACACACGAGTGTCTCTACACTAAAGACTGTGTGTGTGTGTGTGTGTGTGTGTGTGTATGTGTGTGTGGTTGTGTGTGGTATATACGAGCGTAAGTGTTAAAGGCTTCGAGGCTTTTTCTCGCGTTGTGTAACGGGTTTTCTCCGGGGGATGTGTACCTTACTCGATTACAAATCTTAAGTTCCCCACAGAAAGGATCAGGATATACCAATTTAACAAAGGGATGCCATGGCTTTCGTAATTCATGGCGTACGTACGTACCAGGCTGTCAACCAAAAAGTTCTTTTAAGCAGGTATTTTGTATAGTTCAGTTACATACCCTCATCTCAAAGTCTTTATTACCCCCGTGTCTAGGAAGGGAACTTCATTTGTCGTTGGCAATCACACAGGCTCCACATCCCTCTCTTTCACTTCGTTATACCCCGGTCTTCTTGATGACCCCTCACAGCTGCCCTGCATCGTGTCGTCCCTTACAGCTGGAGTTGCTTCTTCGAAAAAGGATGGTAGGCTGGATCTTATGCGGACCTTTAGGACGAAAGGGGGGAAAAAAAAACATTAATGGCATTCTTCAGACCATTAATATTCCCACGAATAACATATCGCGGTTTACTACCGTCACGTTTCAGGGTGGGCGAAATGACAAAGCGTTTAGGAAGTGTGCAGAATTCTTTTGCTGCCTGCATTGACGCTGCTGAGGATCTGAACTAATGGGAACAACCGAAAACACCGCCTGGAGCGCAGACGGGAGAGACGTGTCATAATTTACACTTTTAGAGAATCTTGGCAGGCAAGGTTCTCACCCAGCGCTCAGAAATAGTCCCCTGTTGGCACGACAGACATGGAAGACGCCCCATGTATATTGTTACCCGTAAAAACAAAAGATGCAATAACCGCAACGAAAGAAAACATCCGTGGGGGTGCTCGTGGCGGTTCAGCACATTACCAGGAGCCATCAGACACACACACACACACACACACACCCCGTGCGATGCACACAGCAAAGATTCCGAGGGGTTGGAGATAACGTATTTACAAGGCTTTATAGACCAGGCAGGCTGTGGTGGTGGCTCCGTGGGCCTTGCTTCGGTGGGCCGCTTGGCGTGGCCTCTTTACCAGCTGGATCGACCAAATGACCCAACTCAGTTGGCTTGGCCTCTGCCCAAACTGTGAGGTTAGAAGACGTCCAAAGTCCGCTTTTAAGTCGGTTGGGTCTTCCACTACAGTAGTGGTGTTAGCGTTTAGTGAGTGTTGGGTAATGAGTTGTACTGAGTTGGGTACGGACGCCTCGTGTGCTCTGGCTCGAGTGTCTGTGCACATGTCAGGTCACGCACACACTCCTGGCAGACACAAGTTACAGGAACTTCACAAGTGTATACACACGCCTCTTCCATTGGCACGGAAGAGTCTCATACATCATTCGATGTCCATGTTATTCATCACGCTCAGGCCATGTGCTTGTTATTCATCACGCTCAGTTGCTCTTGCACAGAAGGCACAGCTTGCCTCTAATGTATTGAACCACATGTACACACACACGTCTCCTCACCGCTCACATATCGCGAGATTACTCAACCTCACCCATCATCCACACGTCTTATTTACCTTATCTTCCCCCACGCCTACCCTACGTTGGCTCCTTGGAGGGGGCTATCCAGTATTATTATTATTATTATTATTATTATTATTATTATTATTATTATTATTGTTACCTGCACAGTGGATACAGATACAGTAAGGTAATGTATTACAAGGAATGCGAAGAGATGTGTTTCTGGAGACCATGGTAGTTGTATAACCGTTTCTTCTCCCCATCCTCTTGATAATAAACATCTCAAATGTTTTGATCATAAGTTGCACAACCACTTGAGAGGGGGGTGGATGGAATGATGAAGTTATCTGGAGCAGACAAGAGTAAAGAAGGCATGGCTTGCAAAGTCACACTGTTGGTTTTAATATTCGGTCGACCCTCTCATCTTACCCAAGCACTTGTTTTCTTTTAAGTCATGTGGCTTGTTTGTCTGTCTTATTTCGAGCAAGACTGACATTTTGGTCTTGTGGGTTTCTTAGCTTTTCATGTCGTTACTTTTTTTTTTCACACAGCCTCTCCCAGTTCATTGTGTCCGTCTCGCACAGAACCACTTTTCTTCCACCGGGGTTTTGGTCAGCTTTCCTTCATTCAGTATTTTTTGTGCTTTCTGAATTCAGGGGGGCGTCGGGAGCCAGCACGGGGCACTGGGCAAACGATTTTCCCCTATTAAGATTTAGCCGCTATGTTCTGAGGGTCCATTTTTCTTTTTTCTTTTTATTTTACTTTTTTGAACATGGAAACAGATCTCATACTGAAGAGGTCAGCTTGCTTACAAAGGAGAATGCATACGGTATTGGATGTAACGTTGAGGAAGACCCTAATCATGCCCATGATGCAACCACCACATTGAAGATACTATAACATTTGCTGGTCAGTTGCCCGGCACTCGCCACATATTGATACACAACAGCACTATACATACACTCATGACGTGTGATCTCGCCCGGGAGACGTGGCCTGCTTCCTGAGTACTGCGCGTGCCCCATAAAAGATAGAAGGGACTCCGCGGCCGGGAAGGTATAAGAAAGTAATGACGAGGGAGGGTTTTTCGCTTTAGTTTTATAATAGGATTAGGTGGAGTGCGGGAGGAGAGGGGGTCCTCAGTCCCCACGACGAACCCCGAGGCTCTGTGACACCCCCACCCATATCTTCTGCCATAGATAGGAAAGTATTCATTCTCTTATCAGTTCCTTTCAGCACATTACTATTACCGTTTGCCTCTGACTATATCTACTCTGCTAAGTTTCCAAAGATGTTTTTTCCACATTCTTCGAATCACAGCTTCTCCATGTGACGTCTTCCATCTAAATAATTCAAACGTCTCACTTATGGATCAAGCCCAAATGGATGTATATATACAAATGCAGACGATAAAGATGAGATATAAAATGCAGAACTGCACTGGAAAATGTCTCTAGCTGCAGCAAAGCCCCTAATGGACCATTAAAATTTCATAGAAAACATATTTCGGCAAAAGCTTTGTTAATCTGTGTGTCATGTTATTTTTAGGGGTCAACATGTTTGAAAAAGCAAGGGTGGATCCAGGATTACAGGAAGGGGGAGAGAGTCGAGATTGCTTGAACATTAGGATCAGTCGCGTTGCCTTGAAAGACGTCTATTCCAAGACAATTATTTTGCATTTCTCAGGAAAGAAATGAATGTATACATCATGGCTTGTGTTCCCTTTGGAACACAGGATTTTTGTGATGTTATCTTGTGTGAGTTTACGTGATGACCGAATTGAATTACAAGCTAGTGTTCACTTCAGAACTCAGGATCTTATTTTTTGCTACAGTGTTTTACTTACGCGATGACCAGATTGATTTCCGTGCTAGTATTTTCTATTTCAGAAGGTATTAGTTAGTTTAACTTCGCCACCATTTCGTTTTACAATCCATATATTGTATTTACGTGACGACTAAATCAACTGGCTTGGATAGGAGCTTGAACCTCACCATACTGGATTTCACCCCCTGAGAATTTATGGTTTAATATAAAATAATCTAATAATTTAGACAAAGTTATGCAAATGTTTATGCGTCGTACTTGCATAATTAAATTTCAATGTACGTGTGAATTTTTTAGAAGGTTCACATAAGTTGTAGTTGAGTTTCGAGACATAGATAAAGGATATGAATGAGGTCTGTAGCCTATTTTCTGCTGAGCATGTAGAAAATGATACTTTGACAGCTTAAATGTTATTGTTTTTCATGTTCACGTGAGATTATCAGTCATTATTATTATCCCTTACCCTTTGTTGGTGAATTCAGAAACATTATTACCACCTAACCTGCAAAGGAATACAATTTGACAGGTTTTGGCGCAAAATTACGAATATCGTGTCAGTGACGTTACGATGACATTTCCCCTTCTTTTGAACTGTCAATATTTAGAATAAAATTTTGAGTCCTTGATAAAGTCTTAGACACTAGTAATGTAGCTGCATGGTGCAGTTATCATAATATTTCGTAATACCTTCACATTATTCGAAGTATGTTTGAAGGGAAAGTGAGGTCGTTGAAGGATGTCCGGAAAAAAGGATGGAAAGTGTCACTTTGTGTATCGATACCAGACGCGAACTCCCATTCGGTCCTTTTGGTGTGCATCATTCTACTACAGGCAACCAAAGTTCGATTTTAAGGAGTAGTAGAAATCTGAGTACACTTGTAGGGATTAGGAGAGGACGAGATATATTTACCTATCTCTGTGTGATCTTTCCTGAGAGCTTCTTGTATGCGACTGTGGGCATGATCGAGGTTAACGGTTCTGGCGAAAATAGACAAGAAACCCTTCTAAAGGTCAGTATATTTCTTGTGTGATTAATTTTTCTCATGTTCAACACTTGTTTGCTTTGCTGTACAGTCCGCAGCTTCGTTAATTCAAGTAGTTTTTCTCAACGTCACCCTATGGGTCTGCGTTTACCCTACAGACGTTGACAGAATGTTGTGGTGACCATATGTTGTTACCTGTTGATATACCAAGTAAATGAAGAGATAGAAAATAGTATTGTTTCGAATTTCTTTTCTTTATATTCATGAACACTACAAAAGTATATCTGCATAACCTCTGACGAAGATTGCTCATTCAGAAGGAAACCGTGAACCAATTTGTGCTGATGTTTCTAGGTAAATGCCAGACAGACTTTGTCTATGGATCTAAAGGCTGTGGTGGAGGTGTATTGATGGTAAACGAGACATCTCTCTTCCGATATAGCTGATCGGTGAAAGACCTTCATCCTTCTGAGACCACTGTAGGATCTCAGCCTTACGACCCACGAGCAGCAACGTATATCCTATTATGAACAGCATTATAAGATATGGGAACTGGTCCTCTTCTGTATTCTCAAAGCATCTGAACAAGTATGTTGGTATCTGGTCTTTTATCTGTTTCTAAAACAAACTCATTAAAACAACCTGAAGATAGGGGATCTTCAGGGGATCAATTTGTAGACCTGTTAGCTATCTTGATCACACCATGGCAGTTATGTAGACCTGTTGGCAACTTTGATCATGCCATGGCAATTATGTGACCAGTGGCCAAATTGCCTGAAGTGTGTCGCTTGATCTTGAAGGCCATGATATTGTTTGACGACTTCATGTTTGTTAGGAGACCTTGAGTTCTGATTCTGGTGTCTCGGCACCAGGACCACTTCTCCATGAGCTGTTAATCGTTCATCACCATCGCTTGTATCCATTCTTTTTTACACATTGGGCAAAACACTCAGGTTAACAGTGCATTCAAGTGTCAAGCAGTTAGTGAGAGATACAGTGCCTGGAATGTGTCAAGTGTGTCGTTCAACCTAATGTGTCTTGCATAGACCTTTAAGTGTCATGCGAGATTCAGAGCCCATCTCTTCCTGGACTCTTTTTTTTTTTTTTTTGTGGGAGGGTTCAGAGCCCATCTCTTCCTAGACTGTCTTTTTTTTTTGGGGGGGAGTGGGAGGGTTCAGAGCCCATCTCTTCCAGGACTGTCTTTTTTTTTTGGGGGGGGGAATCTAAGAACAAGAAAATATCTTGGAGGAGGACCACCATATTTCGAATTATGGGTATCTTTCAAGATGATGCGATGAAGAACTTCAGTATGTTGCTGTGGCAGTGGGTATAGGGTGCTGTCGGAACTACTACTACCCCCCCCCCCTCTTGCATATGTCAAAGTCATACTGTTTGAAAGTAGAAATGATAACATTTTATGTGGGTTTTCCTGTTGTCCACTCTGGATGAAAGAAATCAAAGAACGCGTCGTTGATTTCGTGTTTCACCTGATCCAAACAAATTTCTAAGAGATCGACAATATATCTGTCAACTCCTTTGCAGTAACTGTGTATACCTCGCTTACCTGAAAGTAATCTCCAATTATCCGTATGATTTCATTTTGTACAGTCTTTGATATGACTGTAGAATCCTTCATGGCATGCAAATAGGTACTATTAAAGCTGACTGTCACTCTCAGCCATTAGATCCGATAATGCCCAGAAATTTCGCGTCGAATTTGAAATGTAATCAGTCTTGCGGTCTCGATAGGGGATATGTGTCTCCTACAATCCACAGACATATACGGCTTTAACATTACGCGTCAAAACGTTAAGATTTTTCTCGTACAAGTCTCTCTTTCACCGATAGAAATCGTATAGGCCGCTGCTTTTGTCACTTTCTGATGAAATGCACATAATGCAGACTTACTTTTAACGCCGACATGGGGAGGTGAGCTGGAGGTTATCCCTGCCTAGTGCAGACAACAGGGCTGGCGAGGTGTACTTGAGGCGGATCGGTGTGGGGAGGGCGAGGTGTGTGTTGTGTGGTATGGATGGTGTTACCTCCAACTTCCCAATGAAAAAGTGAATTATATTGACCTCCGATTCTGTTACGTTTCCCAGGTGTCACGAATTTGTTTCCAAAATTCAGTGGAAAAAGAAAGAAAAGTGGTAACTAAAGGTGGGGTTCGGGGGGGGGGGGGTGTCCTGACCCGGTTCCCCGAATCCGCTGCCACTGTAAAGGATGGTTGGGGTGAGGGGAGTTAAAAAGAAAAATCGCTGAAAAGCCCTTCCTCTGCCTCAGGTAAAAGTCTCGTTGTAGGTATTTTGTAGACACTATATATTATAAGGCGACCATTCAACTCGGTTACCAAAAAGCAACAACACCACAACAATAAACTGTGTACACTGACGACTGAAGAAGAGTGTAACACAAGAACACTGTCACTATTGTCGCAACACGTATATGTCTGCCGGGCAATTACTTACCACATGCATCAAAATATTATCAAACAAAATCTATTGTACCAAAACGAAAGTAAAAAAAGCATTACGGGTAGCTTGTCGAATCCTGGAAAGTGTGCTAACAATAGCAGCACCATGTGTACCGACTCGGAAAGCGTTCTAAAATCCATCTCGTAAACAAAGACGCTTAGTACGAGCTCCTGTACAGATGCTTCTCAGAACACAGCGGAATTACATGCTTCTAAATCGATGATGATTTTGCCAAAAAAAAAAAGATAGATTCCCTAAAACTACAGTATTTCCCCGCTCAGCTCGCAGGGTTAATGATCATTATGAAAACCTTTGATATTTCATTAGTATTTCGAAAACTTCAACGAAGGAAACTCGCCAGTGAGGTACATTAAAGCCATTAGTAATCACAAAACCCATTCCACCGCAAACCTAGATGAGCTAGTAATTGATACGAATTCCCGTGGTGTAGCGGTTTTTGTTCTTGGTCCGTGAAGCATCCACCGATCGCTCAGGTCGAGCACATAAGTTCGAATCCTAGTTACGGCAGTCAGTCCACAGTCAACCCAGCTGCACGTCCGTCCTTACGAGTTTTTCAATAATGTGGGTACCAGGCTCATATCAACTGACTTTTATTTCTCTCTTGTGTCTCCCCTGATGATGTGATTATTACACGAAAGTGCACTTGGGAACTTATCGTGTTTCATTTTCCCCGTGGACTCATAGGAATATATATATATATATATTACCAAAATACTCAACGCCCTTGCAAATACTGAATATCCACAAGACGAACGAATGGAGCCATCGTAAACATAAACACGTCTTTGACTAACTCCAACCAGGTGTACGAACCATGGGCCAGGTCTTTACTACCAGTCACAAATTATCGTACACCACGCCTTCAGAATGCAATGACCATCTCGCAAAGCTCTGTACACTTACGAACTACTTACGAAGTGTTAAAACAACAATACACCAAAATTCCAACCTCTATACCCAAGTCAGCGACCTCATAAGATGTTCCCCAATACGCGATAGACAACGATCGAAGATGGAGGATCCATGGAGACACGGGAGAAACTGGCGCCTCTCCATCGCCCTCTCTCCACACCATTAGAATCTGAAACTGGAGTCGGCTTCGTACCACGCCCTCTTGACTTCCACGTCATCAGGTGAAACCCCTCCTCCAGAGCGATCTTCACGCGTATTTCGTCCCCAGCCAGACCTGTGTGAGGCTGTTAGGGAATTGAATGGTCCCTAAATTACTTGCACTCTGCCTTCAGAATAACGGCCGACCCATTTCCATCTGGTACCTCACATTTGAGTGGCAGCGCTAAAGAAGACTGCTGTTTGCCTCAGCAATGTCTCCATCTTGAATGGTTTGCGTTTCAGCGCATTCAGAAATGATGGACCAATAAAGCACTGGGAACCCGAATTTTTTCCATCTTCTGTGCCCTAAAGTCGAAGTTTGAGTGCGCTCTTATGTGGGGTTTGCAGCTTCGTAATATTTGTTTTCGGGGAGACCAGGCAGATGAGGCATAGTTTAAAGTGGAGCAGATGAATTGTTCGTTGAGTTATTCTTTTACTTCTTCCTTACCCCCATCCTAGCCTGAAGTCGTTAGAGAAAACTGCGCGCTATAAACAGCACGTTAGCCAGTCTGAAATTCGGCTGGACAGGCAAATTGTCCCTGACCCCAACTTGGCCACCTGCCCGAGTTACAACCATGGAGATCTTGCTCCCAAACGGGTACAGTGAAACTTCCCCAAATGCCATTTTTGGTGCGACAAACACCGTCCCCCACAGCCAAGTCCACCACACAATCCTCCTCGCTCACATTAAGCCCCTCCTGCAGGGATGCGTAAGCATATTCCCCAACAAGAGACGGTCCTCGAAAGTCACGAAATGTTTGTGACAACAGCTGACTCCTGGACCACAACCTGGAACCTGCTGACCCCTGGACCACAACCTGGAGCCTGCTGACCCCTGGACCACAACCTAGAGCCTGCTGACCCCTGGGCCACAACCTGGAATCTGCTGACCCCTGGACCACAACCTGGAGCCTGCTGACCCCTGTGCCAGAACCTGGAACCTGTTGACCCCTGGACCACAACCTGGAACCTGTTGACCCCTGGACCACAACCTGGAGCCTGCTGACCCCTGGGCCACAACCTGGAACCTGCTGACCCCTGGATCACAACCGTCGACTTGGCTTGACTCCAGGGCCACAACCCTAGACCCAGCTGACCCTTGACCCAACGCCGTCGACTCGGCTGACCCCTGGACCACAACCATCAGCCCAGCTGACGACCCTTGGACCACAACGGTCCACTCTGTTGACCCCTGAACCACCCCCGTCGTCCTTGCTGACCTTGGACCATAACCGTCAGCCCAACTTGACCCCTGGACCATGGTGGTGACCATGAAACTATTCCACAACATAGTGAAGACCACCTGGGTCAGTACGGCCTCCGGTAATCACAAAGAGTTCCACCATCTTTAACTGGATATGATCCACCATCTTTACCTAGATACGACCAAGAGGGTCGTGGGTATACCTGGTCACGAGAGATGAGTCATGAGTCTGTAAGACGCGAGGGGACTCAAATGTAAGCAGTGCTCGAGATACTGTGCAGCTCTAAGGCTGACATGTGTTTTGTACTGTGGCGACCAGCCAGCTTTGGTTCACTTGGGAAAGATGACTTGTGTACGTACGTCCGGAAGATGCCATGTTACAGGACTTCCCAGGTCTGATCTTACTGTAATGAAATTAAGGGTTGTTCAATCCCACGTCTTATTCATATTGGTGATAATCTAATCACTTGAGATAATCATGTTTCCAACGGTGGATTATAGGAGTCTCTTCCCCCTTCAGAAGGCAATTTATTGTGACGAGTATTCTCGGACCTTCAGGGCTGGGAGTCAGATGGAGCAACAGTACGAGATTGGAGAGTGGCTTTGCCATCGGCCGGTAGTAAATTCCATAGACAGCTTCTCTATATGTCAGTGTGGAGAGCCAGGGCCAGATAACTTCACCTCCCCCTTTGAAAGGGGGAGCCCCGGCATTGTTCTCAGGGGAGGGAGACCTTTCTCTCTTTTTCAAAGTTTTTTTTAAGAACTTTATATGTCCTTTATTTAGGATGATAACGATCTCATAGATAAAGCCAAGTTCATGTGGCGTACTGTATAATGATGACTGAGTCTGGACGAGGGATTTCCGTGCTACGTTGCAAAATGGGATCAAGTGATTTGGAGGAAAAAGAAGAGGAACTCGGGTCCAGCAGGTCTCTCGACGGACCCGGGTCCCCGGGCAGGGACACCCCCCCCCCCCTTAGCCACCCCGACCCCCTCTCATCGGGCCTGAGTCGACCCCCCGGCGCTCCAAGTGCCCTCCAGACTGAAGCTTGTGAAGGACCATCTATCACCTTGTGAGGCCTGTTGGTCTCAGCCTCTGAAGTAGATATATGGGGATTGGCTGGATGGTGATGAGAGACTCGCCTCACGCTTCCACTTGGTGAGGTACGAGAGAAATTCATAAAGTGACGTCACCTCTTGGATAGATCATAGGATAAATCTTTCTGAAGGACTCCCGACCGTGGATCAAGATTCGGCTGTCAAACATGCGCTGAGGCGAGAGAGTGCAATAAAGTAAATGCGATTTCCATCCTTCGTGATAAAATCGTTTCCTTCGTTGCAAGAAAGAGATGATAATCAAAAAAACCAATGATTGATAATATTTCAGTGATGTGAGAGAGATAAGACCGTATGGGAAATATTACTAGATTGAGGAAATACATCAATTGATGCTGGGTTGATTAATATTTCATCAGCCAGGTGGCGACTGATTACATTGATCATGTAGAAAGTTTAATCAAATATTCAATTCTGAAAGAAAGCAAACGTGGATTGTATTGCTATATCA
>JAUUDZ010018668.1:0-11348 GCA_032361705.1 Panulirus versicolor | reverse complement strand
AACTTATCGTGTTTCATTTTCCCCGTGGACTCATAGGAATATATATATATATATATATATATATATATATATATATAGGGAATGCTGAACCAACTTCACATCACCTCGTTCATTTGCATTCCCTAACTTCTTGTCTTTGGAGGACCTCATAGAAAGACTTTTTACCCTTCAATGTTCCTCGAGTTCTTCCAGCTATCTTCTACGGATTGGCTTCCACCAGTAACGTCATCACCACGCCTCTCAATGTGGCGTCACGGTGGTGCGTAACACCGTCACAAACTTAGATCCTTCTCCCTGCCCCGTAACGTTAATCTAGATTATATAAGTTTTTCCAGCTCGTGCTGAAGAGCACAGCGTCACATGACGCCTTTGTAACCAGGGCCGTTTTATTTTTTCCTTGTTGGTGACGTCATACGTTTCATTGCAGGCATCATGGTGCTGTACTGGCAGATGGTGACCCTGGCGGTGGTGGTGACCTGGTCTGTGGCCGCCGCTGGTGACCGACCGACCGCAAGCCCACATCATCACCCCTGGTGGGACGACACTACCACCCGCAGCAGGTCCAACACCCTCCTCCCTCTGCCAAGCCCCATCGTCCTCCACAGACTCTCTCAAGGTGTTCAGGATGACCCACGACACCCCCAGGGTGCTCAGGGTGACCCACAACGACCCCAGGGTGTTCAGAGTGATCCACCACGCCTCAAGGGCGTTCAGGGTGGTTCAAGATACCCCCAGGGTGTTCAGGGTGATCCACGACGCCCCCAGGGTGTTCAGGGTGATCCACGACGCCCCCAGGGTGTTCAGACTGACCCACAACGCCCCCAGGGTGTTCAGAGTGATCCACGACGCCCCCAGGGTGTTCAGACTGACCCAAGACGACCCCAGGGGGCTCAGAGTTACCCACGACGACGACCCAAGGTTGTTCAGAGTGACCCAAAACCATCCGGAAGTTCGCAGGTTGGCCAGATCGATCCCTGGTGGTACGAGGTCGACCCACGGGTCTGGTTCGACCCCCAGTACTCGGGCAATCATCGCTGGGGACACGAGAGAAGCTCCAACACGAGTGACCCAAGCACCAAGTTCACCAATAACACACTGAGGAACAAGATGAACAGAGACAGCCTGGACTACATGATGGGGTATTCAACGACCAAAGTGCCTCAGGGCTCCAGAAATCCCTCGATGTCGTCGAAACATCCGCTGGAGGACGTCACCTCACACTCTCCTACTGACATCCTTGGAGGTCACCTTGGGCTCATGTCTCTGTTTGTGTCGGCGGTGACCATCCTCTTTATGGTCATTTCCTCACTGGGAGTCAATGTCAGATCGCCCTTCGATGTAACCAATGTTTTTTCGGAACTTGGTGACCGCGTTCCTCCCGTAAAGTCGGAGAAGGTGCAGAGTCGTATAGCGGATGCTGTGGCGTTGATCTTCGAAAAGATTTCTAGACAAGAGGGTGATAAAAGTAGGTCGAAAAGATCGTCGTTAGTCTCAGAACGCAAGATAACTAATTCAGTGATCCCTGTAGACAAGGAGGGTACCTTCCGACCGCTGGACCAGCGGTTGGGTCGCCAATTCGACCCGCTTTCCCAAATAGCCATGTCGGCCGCCATGGTCCTCGGCGCATACGCCGGCTACGCCATCATCAACACGAACAAGCCGAACTCAAGTGTGAGGAAGATGAATGCGAAGAGGAATCACTCAGACAAAAGGATGGACCAGAGAGACGCGTCTGAGGACATACATGGACACACAAATGTCTCGGTGCCTAATACAGACGAACCGGATTTCATACGTATGAACATTCCTTCGAATCACCCGAACCACAATACCTTCGCTTATCCCAGACCCTTCGGGAATAACGGTACGAAGCAGTTCGCATCACCTTATAGTAAAGGCCCAACGGGCCACCAGACGGATCACCTCAGACCCGTCAGGCAGAACTTGGTCCCAACACCTCACCCGGTCGGACCACCTGAAGAGCCCGAGGGAATCAAATACGCGGCCGATGACCAACATCCCGAACCATCTGATTCGGGAGCCTTGAATCCTAGTCGTCTTGGGACACCTGGGCTGAGCACCGCTGTCGACTACTACTCCGGACTGATACGCGATGCTCTAGACAACAAGAGATTGGAATCCCTACCCGTCATCAACTTGTGGGGAACGGACGCTTCCCAGGAAGATCGCATAAACCTGAACGTCATTCCAAATATGAAGGGTTCCTCTCCTGCCCTACTCCCCGTACGTGATCTGGAGCCACACTTGACTGTAATCACTCAAAGTGATGACCACCTCGAGGATCCCCCCGACCTCTACTCGCTTGTGATGGAGGAAGCCCTGTTACCCAGCGACTCCACCAACCTGTGGCAGAGTTCGACAGAATCTTCAAACCCGAGTGCCAAGTCTGGAATCCTCGAGGCTGAACAGGTTGGAGAGGGAGATCCTGAAGGACATGAGGAGGTCAGACCTTCATCTGTATTTTTCAGACCTGAAACTCCCAAACCGTATCATCCCGAAGGGCAGAGTTTTGAAGGTGGTGACGCGGAGGTGTTTCCAGGGGCGGAGATCAGTCCAGTTACTCCAGGAACGCCACTGCCACAGGTGTCGGGGAGTCATGAGGCTAGCGTCGTAGTTCAGTCTCCAGAACTGAAATTCAGGCCGGAGACTCCCAGACCTCACGGGCCCCAGCGACAGAAAGGTGAAGTTCAAGGTTTGGTGGAGACCTTCAGCACGTACGTGAGACCCAGGGTTCCTAAACCCCATCAGTATGAAGTAGTGAGACCTGAGAGTGACGGTGCCGTGGACCCTTCTTCCATATACGTCCAACCGACAGTTCCCTACTATCATGACCAGCTGGTCACCTCTCCAGCTAACCCTGCTGAAACTACTGACGGCCTTACGAACCATTTTGCTCCCGGTGGAGGGAAAGACTCGCACGGTCCTCCTCAAGGAAGTGATGATGGTCACCAGATCTTCTACAGTCCTCCAGCTCGACCTCCTGGAAAACCTGGAACGTATGGGAGTCCTCCTTGGTCAAGAAACCAGGACGGGGATGATGACCAAGTCTCAGGTCATGATACAGAAGAGGATCACAACGATGTTCGGCAACCAGGCACATACATCAATGACCAGCAACCAGGCACATACATCAATGGTTATCAACCAGGAACATACTTCAACAATCAACTAGGCACATCAATCGATGGTCATCAACCAGATTCATCAATCAATGGTCATCAACCAGGAACATACATCAACAGTCATCAACCAGGCACATCAATCGATGGTCATCAACCAGGAACAAACTTCAACAGTCATCAACCAGGGACATACTTCAACAGTCATCAACCAGGCACATCAATCGATGGTCATCGACCAGGAACATACATCAACAGTCATCAATCAGGAACATCAATCGACGGTCATCAACCAGGCACATCAATCGATGGTCATCAACCAGGAACATACATCAACAGTCATCAACCAGGCATATCAATCGACGGTCATCAAGCAGGCACATCAATCGATGGTCATCAACCAGGAACATACTTCAACAGTCATCAACCACACACATCAATCGATGGTCATCAACCAGGAACACACATTAACAGCCAGCAACAAGGCACATCAATCGATGGTCATCAACCAGGTATATACATCAACAGTCATCAACCAGGAACATCAATTGATGGTCATCAACCAGGTACATCAATCGATGGTCATCAACCAGGTACATCAATCGATGGTCATCAACCAGGCACATCAATCGAAGGTCATCAACCAGGAACACACATCAACAGCCAGCAACCAGGAACATCAATCGACGGTCATCAACCAGCTTTATACATCAAGAGTCTTCAACCAGGGGCATCAATCGAAGGTCATCAACCAGGTATATACATCAAGATCACCATCCCGGGCCACGTACCACCAAGCAGTGAACGACATTCCTCACCAGGTCATGAGGATCGAACACCAAGTTACCACTTGGATAAGAACTACAAGCCAGAGGCACACCCAGGACAGGGTAACAACGTTCACAATACCCCTCCAGAACCGAGCGAGACACTACACCAGAGTCACGACCTGTCGTCCCTTCGACCGAGTCGGCTGTCGACCGACAGCAGCACATCAAGCCACTCTTGGTTTCAAGAGAGTGTTCCACTGTCAGTCGCAGGGCATCAGACAACTCCAGATCTCGTCTCAGGTCAGCAAAATACTCGAGGAGAGAGTAACTCTCCTGGCCACACTCTCACCTCCTCCAACTCCTTCGAGGTATACCACAAATTCTCCGGCCACCGGCCACAGCACAGTCACCAGACCCACGGCCACCTGCAGGACAGTAGCGTTCCGAATGACCAGTCGCAACAGACTTCGGTCCCAAGTGGTTATGACCACGACTTTAACCTTACTTCAAACATCATGTTGGATGATGAGACGTTCATGACCCTGCTAAAGCTGGCCAGAAGGGAGCTAGACTCCATACGGGGCTACCACAGCGACCCTCTGAGAGATTCGTACCACCGTACAAAAGGTGGAAATGTAAATGGGTATTCAGTCTCCACTGAGGTCGTCAGTAACGCACCTCACCGACTGAAAACACCGGAAAACGGGTATTTTGATGGCTACAAGATACGTCCCAGCCTGTATGTTAATGGAAGACGAATTGGTAAAGATATTTCAACACTTGGGGAAGGGCTCGGGAATGATCATGATAATATATCCTTTCCCTCAGAACTCTTACACTCAGGTATACTCTCAGATCTTGATGAATTCCTACAAGCTTTGATAACAAATCTTAATTCCACATCATCTTATCCAAGACTTGTAATACCAAAATATATTTCTAGAAACGTAACGCACCAAATGCAAGAATTTTCCAGAGTTAACCACAAGAGAGGTGAGGATTTGGAGCTCGGTCTTTTTGTAGAAATTATTTCGAACCCGGACAACACGACCGAATCAGACCTTTCCAGTGCAGACGACAACAACAGCAATAACACTAACCGCCTGAGAGTCAAAACAGACCACAGTGACCGTAGCAGACCCAAAGTTCTCGACAGACCGACCTATATTTCTAGTTTCAATCAATCCACCACACCAGCCACAAAATCTTTTACTGAAGCCCAGAAATACATGAGCCGTCGAAGATACGCGGATTCTGCGTCCGCCGACGAACTGCACACAGCAGGTTACAACCAGCCAGAGAGGACCACGCCTGCTGGGGGGGTCGTCAACTGGAGAGCCGCGCAGAAGCTGTCCACCTGGAGTTCTATTGCAGAGGATCACCTGATGCATCCAGGGAACCCTGGAGGTGCTGCTCTCCTCCCGACGAAGTGGTCCAAACGGAACAATGACGACGGCCTTAAGTCACTGTTGTCCTCCTCAGACTTACCCACAGACGACTTAGAGACGGCACCCTCACCGCAAAGTTTTCATCGAAGTGGATCGACCGTGTGGACGATAATCAATCACCCGAGTAAAACATCAACGTCGAACGCGGCACTCAAGAAGAGTCGAAACCCGAAGAGACCGACCACCGTCGAGCGATCTGATCCAGTGACCGATACTATGAAGCATCTCAGGTTTTGGGAAAATATTGAACAAAACAGAACGACGTTTCCAAGAGACCGAGGAACCGATTCGAAAACTGGAGCCACGTCGGAGATGCCAGCAGTTCTCGACGTGTTGAAGAAGAAAACGCTGAAGCCTTCAACTACTTCCACCTCCGATGCGTCACCACAAATCCCCTCAAAGAATATACAACGCAGCACACATCCGTCTAACCGTCTGGGAGGACCTTGGGCTAAAAATCGATCCGTCAGAAGAAAGACCAAACACCCGGACACCAGACAAGCCGAGAGGACGAGCGCCATCCCCCTCGTCTCGAGCACTGTCGTGACCCCAGCTCAGAGACACCTGCAGACACAACCGACCTCGAGATGGAATAAGTGGAGGAAGCAGACGCCCGTCTACGGTATCGACCTGGCAACCGCACAACCACCGCCACCGTCAGCGGCCACAACACGGGACGACTTGCAACCTCCACCTGTCCTACTCCCAGCAGTTGTCTCTCAGAACCCAGATCATGAACTAAGCCCCCAGTCCGCTCACACCCTAGACTCTCCCAGTGCTGCAGTATTCCCATCTCCTGACATTCGTTCCCAACCGTTCCCGTATTCGATTCTTCCCCAGACATCCCAATACATAAATTCCCCTGATGCAGAGTCCATCCACCTCTCAGATTCCTATCATCATTCCCAGTCATTCCCGTCCTCAAACTCTCCCCCGTCCCACTCATTTCGCAATCCGTACTCCTCTCCCATCAACTCCCATCAGCCAGCGGACCCTCTTCGCTCTAAGTCACCCCATCTTGCACAACTGCCAAGACCTTCCACGCCTCCTATTCACACCGCTTCTAAGAACTCCTTCATCTCACCGAGCTCTTACTACAGATCGTCCACAGAACACAACCTGAACATTCCTATCGAACCTCCCTCCTTTATCCTACTGTCATCCTCCTCAGCGAAGGATCCTACCACCCATTCGAAATTCTCCTCCAAGACTTTACCTAAAGATTCCCTCGAATCTCTCCACTACACCAGGCCTACTATGAACGAATTCATCAATACTTCGTCCTCCCCGAAGGAATCCACAGAAACTCTCCTCTCCTCCACGTCATTACCCTCCACGTCGGCCACCAAAGACTCTCCTAAGGTTGCAGGTTCTCCTTACGTGGGTCTCATGAGCAAGTTCTTGTGTCGTCACGCACTTTATCACGAGGTCTGCGCCGTGTGCATGGAAGAGGTGGGGCACAGACCTGAATGCCTCCTCCGGGAACCATAGTAACCTGACGGAGGCGCTGCAGGAGACTAAACGACCTTCGAAGTATCGTATTGGGGATAACTCTTTCAGAATCTTACCTCCACTTTTCATAAGCGATGAGAAAGGGTTCTGGTGGCTGATTATATAGGATCCAGTTCATAATACGAGTCTTCACAGTGCCCTTCTTTTGTAGTATATGTTTGTATGCTAAGTGATATGTGCATGAAATATTCTGTTTGAAACTCCAGACTTCTACAGAGGTCTGGAGTGTATGGGCTCCGTCTTACAGTACTCCTGAACAAGGCTTTCCCTGGGCGAGATATTACAGTGGTATTACACGACCTGTAACTGGGGTACAGTACGCAGTGGGAGAAGAACAATCTTATTGTATACCATTAAAGAAAGTAATTCTAAATATGGTGTTGATTAGGGCATCACATCTCTGGCAGGGTTGGTATATACAGTGGGTATCCCTGGCTGGGTTGGTATATACGGTACGTATCCCTGGCAAAGTTGGTATATACGGCACGTATCCCTGGCAGGGTTGGTATATACGGTACGTATCCCTGGCAGGGTTGGTATATACGGTACGTATCCCTGGCAGGGTTGGTATATACGTTACGTATCCCTGGCAGGGTTGGTATATACGTTACGTATCCCTATCAGGGTTGGTATATACGTTACGTATCCCTGGCAAGGTTTATATATACAGTACGTATCCCTGGTAGGTTTGGTATAGACAGTACGCATCCCTAACAGGGTTGGCATATACAGTACGTATCCCTGGCAGGGTTGGTATATACGGTATGTACCCCTGGCAGGGTTGGTAAATACGGTACGTATCCGTGGCAGGGTTGGCATATACAGTACGTATCCCTGACAGGGGTGGTATATACGGTACGCATAATAAACGGATTTCAATCATGACAGACTTTTAATTACCACAGATGTCAGTCATCGGTATGACCCGTCGGGCCTTTAATTCACCTACAAAAACACGAAAACAAGTGTCACTTATAAATAAGTTTTTGGTATTCATGTACAAATTTTTTTCAATAAAAGTGCAATCTGTGTATTACTGGATATGAATAAACAAACTTGTATCATGTCAACATTCTGTTATTAACTGTGGACTTATCAAAACTGTTGATATGTATATATGGCAACTTTAATGACTCTCAAATGTCTATAAATGTATGATACACCAGTGCAGAATAAAATATCCTACTTCATAGGGGGAGAAATTAGCAAATTCAGTATACATGTAAATGCAATTCTAAGAAAGGAAGATGTGAAAATTAAATCACCTGCAGCATAGTGGCAATATCAGTTCTATACAATACTCATTCTAAAACAAACAAAAAAAATCAAAAGGTCTAAACTGAAAGAAACGAAGGCAATGTAATTTCAAGGCAGAAGGATCAAAGCCTATCTCAGTTTTTTAATCGCTCTGATGAAACTGAAGTTGCACTGAAATATAAACAAATGTTTAAGGGATACACACAAGCGTATAATACTTATGGATTATCTTTTTATAATAATTTGTATAACTTACAATGATACAGAACACAACAAAGTGTTGTAAGCAACGAAGCGACTGTTTAATTCTTAGAAAAAGATGTTAGGCTGGATTTTTGTAACGTTCAAAACTACAGAGCCGATGACGACACTCGACAAAGCACCTCATGTACTATTCAGACTATAAAGCTATAGTGTGCTAGGATCACTTCATACTACGCACAGTATAAACATGTGGTAACAGAATACCTCGATATTCATCACTATTCTCTCAAACCTCTCATATGGCGTCCAATGTTTCATAGAAAACGAACGAAGTACGACGAGGAAATCATCGTTTACCCTCAGTATCTACTTCATTAAAGTGAATCTAATCAGCTATTATAGCTTTTCAACCGTATTCACTGCAATTTCTCTCTCTCTACTAATACTTCTACTTACTGTGAAACAAAGCGTCGAAAAGGACACAGATCTCGCGTCACACAAGAAAACGATTAAACTAGTCCCTCCGCCACCACCTTCGACCAGTTCGCGACACTGGTTGGAGTGGTTCTGAGACTCTAAGGTAAACAACACATGAGAGCTAAGGGTAGGGTGTACACTTTTACTATTTCATAAAATGACGAAAAAAAAAATCATGAACTGGTTTGTTTTAATGTCATTAATCTTAAACATATTTTTTTCAATGCATTAAGATAAATATACAAATGATATAAGAATGTAACCGAAATATATACTAGTAAATTTGACTTATGGGATGATTTGAAAAAGAACTTCACTTCCACTGCCCAAGACATTGTTTTGCATATTCTAAAGTAACAATCATCATAATTCTAGGATTATAATAATCAATTTTTGCCTACTTGTAATCACCCTTGAAGACTTCAAAACACCTGTAATTGCATTTGTCTCTAAAAATACGTTTACCGTCTATCAATCCTGAGTATAACAGCACCTATGGCCATTGATACAATCTGATAATGAGTTAACTGCTTTATGTAACTCAGGCATTACGTCACAGTATCTTGTGGTTGGGTTGTCTCAGTGTTTTATATTCAGTGTATTTAATTTCTTAAAAGGTAAGTGTGTGTCCACAACTAGTGAGCACAAGCCATTTATTTTTGTCATTTTCAAACACTGAATTTTTTCATCATAATGTTACGACCATGAAGCACAAGGGTACGACTCTGCAGCAAGATTGTACGACCCTGTAACACTAGGGTACGACCCTTGTGTGACAATGGCCAGGCTATTTTTACCTCCCAGGGTTGCACATTCGTCCTCCGAGACTGGCCGGATATACAGATCTTTAGGGAAATACGGACGACATACGTTAGCGGCTCAAAACCTTATGTTACTGCTTCCGTCCACTCGTGAGAGCAGCTTAGTGACGCTTGCAGTGGCGCAGACAATGGTGTTAGCCTGCCCTCATGCTGCTAGGAGACGTGTGCTAGGAGACAAGAGATTCTGTACTAGGTAAAATTTATCGTATATCTGACAGTTTGGCCACAAAACCACCACATGTGCTTCCCTTGTCAACCACCATGACGCGCAGAGAGTTCAAGATGAGGATCGTCTGGTCGTACTTAGGGGTTAAGACAGGTTCATGGGGTTGAGACAGGTATGATGGATACGATCGGAACACACACGTCTTTCATCACCCAGAGAAGACTATGTCAGGCCAATGGCGTCTATCCCGGTGCAGTGCAGGCTGGAATACCTTCGTATTTCCATCCCAGATAGCTTTTTGGAGGCAGATCCCTCGACGCCTCCACAGATGCCGTGGTACGCCAAGACGCTGGAAGACTTCGCTCTCCCTCCTGACAAACACGTAGTCTGGAATCACGTAGCAGAACACGTCGAAGAGGTAGTATCCTCGAGCTTCCATAAAGGCGACGAACTCAGGGTCCTCATACCTTAGGGTCTGTGAGGAGCCGCCTGACGCAGCGAGGGAGTCGTTCCCAGGGAGTCCCGTGTGTTCTATGGCCCACACGTCGATGACCACCTGATCGAAGGGAAATGATCGTAAGATATCCATCTCGGCGCCCTCGACGTCTAGGCTGAAGAACTGGACTCTGGAGACGTTGAGCGCCAGGAGGAAGGTGAGCGTTGGGAAGCACTGGACGCGCTGGAAGGTCTTGTAGCCTGAACCGTCTGTGGCACTGGTGGGGTCCTGGTGGAGAAGTGGAGGGGAAATATATTACTCTCGTTCTGGAAGTACAAGAAGGAAATACAATATACCATGTGTCATGTCATCTTAGAGATATGCTGGCGTTTAGGATCTGTTGGTATCATAATACGAGGAAAATAAACAACCAGAAATAAGAGTCTATCATTATAACTTATACATTTTTACAGATACAGTCGTTCTAATGGGTTGCAAAAGTTCCAGGTATGGTATCTGTTGATCTGCACTATTACAAAAGGTCATTACAGTCGACCAACCTCCTCGATCCTGGCCGCCCCTCTCTCCAGCCACTCAGCGTGCCTCTTCCTCATTTGCTTCAAACGATCAGATGTCTATATTATCTCCTCTCCCCCCACCCCCCTCCCCCTAAAAAAAAGAATATATGCCCATTTAAATATGCCCATTCCTTAAAAACCCATTTTTCCTTTTTCTTTAATATATTTTCAGTACGGGTATTTGCAGAACTGCTTCAGAGAAAAAGAAGAAGAAAAAAAAGATATCTAGATGAAAGAAAAGATCTGCTTTCAAACGTTCATTACTATCCTGTTCGGCACACGTGATTGGCCCCCGGGAATAATTACCCTATGAGTTTTAACTTAATATGCCAGTTACCCATAAATCCAGGGGGGGGGATATATTCCCTTTTTCTGTTGTGTTTTTTCTCTCTACATTTCTCTCCCTCTGTTCTACCTGTGTATTTTTCACTGCTCTATATGTCTTTTTTCTTTCTTCCTTGTCTCTCTCTCTCTCTTTCTTCTTCTCTCTCTTTCCCTGACCGTCTCTCTCTCTCTCTCTCTCTCTCTCTCTCTCTCTC
>JAUUDZ010018657.1:847-11348 GCA_032361705.1 Panulirus versicolor | reverse complement strand
GTGAACATAATCTGTCGAAGATTCGACTGTGAACATAACTTAATCTGTCGAAGATTCGACTGTGAACCTAACTTAATCCGTCGAATATTCGACTGTGAACATAACTTCGACTTTTCGAAGATCTCCAAAGTGTTATTCACAGCTTCGAAGACACGACACTGAATATGAACCTCTCCATAACTGAATTATTCTCATACTTGCTTCTTTATCACATTTATCTGTGTTTCTCTCAAGACTTGATGCATTAGGAGTGTTCCTGTGTGTGTGTGTGTGTGTGTGTGTGTGTGTGTGTGTGTGTGTGTGTGAGAGAGAGAGAGAGAGAGAGAGAGAGAGAGAGAGAGAGAGAGAGAGAGAGAGAGAGAGAGACGGGGGTGTGGCCAGGTACTGGGGGGGATCAGTGTTCTGTAACTCTCAGGGGGTTACTGATCCAGTGCCCCAGATACTAGGGGTACTAAACACTCGGGTTATGTACATTTATCTCAGGGGATTTCTAACCCAAGAACCTCTCATTCCTCTTCAGTTTACAGTTCTGTCGTATTTATGAATAATTCTATTTTGTAAGCATAGATCTGTGCCCCATGTACTCACGGTAAATATACGTATAGTTAATTATCTTTATCTATGTAAGGCTGAAACGTTGTTAATCTAGTTATAAACTCATGTTTTTTTTTTTTTTTAAATTATTTGCGTCTTTAGCGGTGTACTAGATGTGGGTCGTGTGTGTATATGTGCGTGTGTGTGTGTGTGTATGTGTGTGATGATTGGGGTGAAACCTCAGACATTTTGAACATCCAATCCAAAATGTCTTTCATATTTCGTACACTTTGCTTGTCTGGCATCAAGATGAAGGTGCGAGTCTGAGCTGACAATCCACACATCACATGGTGAGGCTGCCACCAGGACGCCTCAAACTAAAGTAAAAAAAAGAGGCGTATTTTTACTTATAAGTTCATGCCTGTCTATCTATATAGGAATGGAAACTTTACAAATTAGATCAGCAGCAAAAAGTCGGAGAGCCAGGTGGATGAGTGTCTCCCAGAGTTAAGACAGAAGTGGCTTACGAAATAACGTTCTTGATGGTTAGTTTCAAGTAATTCTAGTCAAGTGTTGGCTGGAGTGAACAAACAAAGCGACGCCTGACCTTTCTGGAATGAATATGTCAGCGGCAGGAACAAGGAAACCAGAGCGATAGACCGCCGTTGAGGCGCGTTCTGAAATTTTGACTTGTGATGGTTTGGTAGGTCGAGATGTTGATGCTGTCGCACACGAGTAGGTTGAGGGTCATGCTTGAGAATGGATCATGGAAGATCGCTCTGTAATACCTGCGCCCTTTCCACAGGGTCTCGCCGCACCTCACCTCACCGACGACTACACTGACATGGGAGTGACCTAGTAGTATCAGCTAGAGTCATTATGTAGTACAGTCCGCCGTACTTTATTGCTACCTAGAAACGTACACGTGAAGGTGAAGCTTGAGATAAGCTATGCATTACGTGCTCACGTTAAGCCAGTGTCTTTGAGATACGTGTTTCATTATTTCCTCCTGCTGATGTTTAGTGCATGCAAGTCAAGTAACTCTGGCATTTTTTCATGAAAGAAAAGAAATAGTATGTGATACATTTGAATTTTGCTGCAATTGTGGCTGCTTTATTGCGCACTCCTGCCCATCCTGGGGTCGGTGGTACAAAGAAAGACATAGAGTGCAGGGTCTGTGGAGCCTCAGTGATTGTAATAGATGATAGGTTACATAGTGAGGAAGTCGTTAACATGGTTTAATAACAGAATGATATGGCAAATTACATGATAAATGAATTTTTTTTTTATTACAGTTGAACAACAGTGATTGGATTGATTATCGAGACAAATAAGAAAATAACCATTTACAACAAGCAAACACATGTTACTTTTCAAGTATCAGCGGTGGAACGTTGTTATGGACAAAATGTTTGCATATATCTTGAAATATTTGGCAAAACTAAATAAACTGAATTTGAACTGTCGAGCTTTGGAAGGTGGAGCTTCTCGGCTATTCTACTGCGTCGTGTTATACGCAGCGCTGATTTCAATTTTCAATTACAATCATCAATACTTAACGAGAAAGTTTATAATGTTCCAGACAAAATAATGATAAATATCTTATTATATGTAGTTTATTACAGTTACTGATAGAAATTTCTTAGATGGGAATAGAGAGAAAATAATTTGTTTAGGGGTAACAAATATAACTTTAATCCTATCACAAACATTGAATCCGACAGCATGGGAACGGGAAAGTCGTAAAGAGAGATGAAAATGTGTTAGGCAAGGAGGAAGAAAAGTTGCAGCTGTGGATATATCAAACAGTAGTACAGGTAGGTAGATAGAAAAATAATATATTCGAAAAGACGACCAGTGTTTGCTTCTGGACTACAAGTATTGATTCTCATGCTTATCTTGTGTTAACCAACAACTTACACAACACACAGCCAAAAGAACCTATGTTCTCAACCACACCCAAGGCAATTTGTGTTAGCTAAGGCATTCTGAGAACATATACCCGACTTCTGCCCATTAATACACTCCTGAGAACGGATTGTCATTGACAGGAGCCTATGCCAGGTTTAGTATTGGTGAACCTTTACCCACACATATACATACACACACAATGGTCTTATGAAGAAAGAGTGCATCACCTGATGTTGTTGGAGTTGTGGAAACAAAGGTTACCAAGAGATATGATCTCGCCAGTTCTGTTTAGAGGCGTACATGATAGTTAGGATGGAAAGAGAAGGCAACGGAAGAGAAGGACTGGCTCTCCTAATAACAGATAGCCTCTAGTTTCAAGAAACAGTGAAGGATGGCATATTCAGACAATACCTAATGTGAATAGTACCTTTAGGAAAGAAGTGCTATGTGATTTTGCTGTCATATAGTCTCCTAGATACTTTACAGGATTTAAGACAAATATACAACGATGACAACGAAGGAATACTCACAATGGTACACGAAGAAGTAAGACAATCACTTTAAAGAGGTTTAGTACTCTTCATGGGGGATTCAATTATAAAGAAGAAGAATAGAAGATTTTGGATTCTCGTGGTGACAGGGAGTCATGGAGACAGTTTTAAGAATGTATGCAGGAAAATGTCCAGTACTAATAGAGTGAGAAAACTAGGATGAGAGGAACTGATATGACATGATTGTTAAATCTTATCTTCACACATATCGGAATGGATACTGAGACTATTATGTAAGATACGACAACTGAAGATAATTATCATGTGATACTCAAGTTTAAACATGTGTTAACGAGGATGTTAAAGGAGCAGAGGTGAGACAAGACCTCAATACACAAACCTCAACAATTTCTTTGGTAACATCTGTTAGGAAATGAAGTTCAGCGACCAGGAACCTGAGCTTTGTGGTGAGAGGTTTTGTGAAGCTTACTGTAAAGGAGTAGAAACATGGGTACCAATAGCATCAATTGCAGAGGAAACGATAAGGAAGAGGAAAGAATGGTTTAGTAAAAGAAGTTTCGTAAACAAAGGAGCTTCAAGATGTGTATTGACGATGATATAGATATTTGACACTCAAGCCAGCAAGGTGTACGACAGAACGAGACGAGTACACGGAAAAAGAAGAGGAGAGGAGAGAAACTTCGAAAAGTATGTTGTGGACAAGCATGAATTCATCAGGAACTTATTGTCAGTTAAAGAACAGCTAATCAGGATGAGGGATTCAGAGGGCATAATTGTTGAGGATGAGGAAATGATATCAGAGGAACGGAATAACAAGTTCACCATTGTTTTCACAGAGTGGAAGACACTGCAGCCCCAACACCAGCATATAGACCCACCCAGGTTCTAATGCTGGGCCCGGCAATCGGGCTACAGCCAACCCAGCAATTCATCTTCCCCTCGGGGCTGGTCGATAAATGGAAACATGACTTAGGTTAGTGTGTGTGTGTGTGTTAAGAGACGGGGCGACACGAGTTTAAAACTCTCTTCCCGTAACACACATGTGGTATTAAACAGACTCGCTCAGGTCACATGCGCAAAAAGGGAATATTCATGATGATCATGTCTGTATTTTCTAAAAACTGGCTGACGGTTAGTTCAACCTTTAGTGTCAATATATTTGATTCCGCAAGCTGAGAGACTTCGTTCCCCACCCTGGCATGGGTAGCGCCTGCAGGTGGGGTGGAACTAACAGTATACTCACACTGACTGAGACACTCTCATCAACGTGTGTCCAGGAAGGCTGGTGATGGAGATCCACGTACCTGTAAACAGAAAAGAAAGGAAAAATGTAATCCCAAACGAAAAATAGACGAACGAAAAGAAAGAAAGAATATAGCAAAAGTTACGAAATCAGGTCCAATCGAAGCAATACTTTCAATGATTGAGAAATGTAGACAAACTGATGCAGTGGTCAGAAACATGGCTTAAAAATGATCAGTAATGACCTGAAATATACTAAACAATTCTTAGCTTCAAATAATAAGGCAAACAGAATGTTATCTTATTTAAAGTTGCTAAAACAGAGAGTTAGGGGATTATTGCTCAGAAATTTTACTCAACATTCTTGGATATGAATAAATCATACATAGTTCATCAAATTCTTTGTTTTATGGGAATCATGTATAGTGACTCGGCTGCCAGTGAGAGGGAGAGCTCAGGTGGTAGAGTAATGGCCCCTCTCACTACAGTTACAAGTTGAAGGTGTTCTCCCATGACCATCCTATCATCCTCTGTGACACTATTGCCAGCTAGAGGGAGGGCTCAGGTGATAGTGTATAAGCCCTTGCAATACCCAGCTAACTTAAGGAATATCCCGTCCCCTGCCCTCGAAGCAACCCATTAGGGAGCAGGTTGTTGACAGCAGCCGCCCAGTGTGGTACTACCATCCTGAGTGAGGAATGTTAAAATGGTGCCCAGCATTGCTAGTCTTACTTTCTGTCTCATCAGTACGAATTTGCCATTTTCCCCTCGCAAGTATCCGACACCTTCTCAAATCTCACTTATTTTCTTTACATAAGTTCTCTTACCATCTATTGTCTGCATGATTGTTTGTCAATATGATTCTGGTAGAATACAACAGACTTATGGCCCTAGTCCCTGGCATCATGGGGTGCTAAGAGTCTCCGGCTTCCCGTCTGACTCTACTGCCAATGTGAGGGAGGGCTCTGACAATAGTAGTACCGGCTCCTTCCAAGATTTTTCCTTCCCTGATAGACCTGCCTCTTTTCCTCTTCACTACGTCAACATTTGTGTCCTCTCGCGTAACCTCTCTTCTATTACCTCTCCTAATAACTTACTTCTCTCTTTGACACAGTTGTCTAATGGTGTTCTCACTGGCCTCTGTCTTACATCCAACTATAATTTTCACTCACGATTCCGGTTCAACATGATGTTTGTACTTATTCCAATATCAACACACCTGTTGCACGCCTTGAGGATCATGAGTTCCCAAACTTTGATGTTATTTGGTTCAGGGTTTGTCTTCTGTTTAACTACCACTTATTTTCTTCGTTTCGCCTACTGTTCTTCTAATACTACAGATTTTATAACTTTCTTCGACCATTTCAACACTCAACACAAGGAGTGGTTGAATGGCTCCCATACAGATGGTGCATGTGTGAGTGAGTGTGTGTGTGTGTGTGTGTGTGTGTGTGTGTTAGGGGGTGGGGGATTGTAGCCTCACGTTCCTCCATTCTCAATGATATAGAGCAAATCATCACGCATCCACCAATATCCCAACGGCTGGGACCAGTCTCTTGATAATCTGAGTCTGTCTTTTTACCTCTAATTCTTTGCGTTGTAGCTACGCAATCTCGCCCTCGATTGGTTCACCTGATCACACTCTCATAGTTGTGCCTATTTTACCGGCACCTCCCTCTCTATCAGCCATTTCGAAACGTAAATATTGGCACATTAACCAAGCTGACTGGAATAAATTGCTAAAATTCTTTTCTGACTTTCCTTGTGTAAATTACTGTCTCTTATGTGGAGATGTTACTGTCTCCACATAGCAGAGGTTATTGTTGCCCTTATTCCTCTAAGGTGACCTCTTCATTCAATCCATGGTTCAACCGTTCTAACTCTGAAACCATTCAAATAAGGAATCAAGCATATCGCGTTTGGAAAAACTCCCTCATCCGACACCCATTAAGCTTTTATCACTGCCTGTAATCATACAAGTATATTATTCGTGAGGCAAAGCGTTCTTATATCCAAATGAAGTAGGATAATCACTCCTCGTCATTCACTAAAAGGTCTTTCTGCTCTTTAGCTAAGGCGGTCGCTTATAACTTCTGATGCTTTACCTTTTCCTCACTTTTCCGTTCTTACGGTACCATAGCTGTCTCTCCCGTAGTCAAAGTAACTCTCTCTGGTTCTCGTTTTTCGTCCAACTTTATCTGGAATGACTCTAACATTCCTTCACTTCCCGATTCTCCTCTTACTAATCCTATGCCCCTCCCCGTAATGACTTTTCGAACTCTCCGAAACACACTTTTTTTTTTTTCCAGACACAAGCAAGGCTCATGGTCCTGACGGCATCCATCCCCGTGTACTGAAAGAGTGTGCCTCTGAACTTGCACCTGTGCTTGCTCGTCTGCTCCGTTTCTGTATAAAAACTAGAAGTTTCCTTCTTAGAATCATGTATTGGTACATCCCATCCCTAAGAAGGGTGACCGTTCTAACCCCTCCACCCGTTGTCCTGTTGCTTTAACATCTACTATTTCTAGAGCATTTGAATCTCTCCTCAACTCTTACATCCTCAGACATCTTAAATTTCAGTCTTCTCTCTGATCACCAGTGTAGCTTTCGAAAGTCGTGATCCACTGGTGATATACTTTCCTATCTTACTAAAGTCTAGTCATCATCCCTGAAGTATTTTGGGGAATCCCTTGATATATCGAAAGCTACTGACAGAGTGTGACATCAGGGTCTCTCCTTTAAGCTCCCCACTATTGGCTTCCCTCCCCAGTCTTGGTCCCTCATATTTAGCTCCCTCTCTGGCCGATCTGTCTCCCTGGATATTGGATCAGCCTCTGTCCCTTTCTCCATCAACACCGTTCTGTCCTATTCATACATTCTTTCTCCCTATTATCAACAATTTCCTTTCTTCTACAAATACACAAATGCTAACACCTCAACACTGCATTCCTCCACATTCTTCAACCCTGATCCTTTTTCTATCACTCCATTTTCATCTCGTCTCGGTACAACTTCCTTAGTTAACTCAGACTTGGGCAGGACATCTCAATGGGTTAGATGAAAATTTGGTTAAGTTTAATGCCTCCAAGACCTATTTTTAGCCCATCCGTCTATCGAAAATTACTCTTTACTTTCCCCTCTACTTCGATGGATCTGTAATACTTGATAACACTGTAATATCCACACAATCTTGGAAACCTCACATCAAGGAAATAGCTAAGTCTCCCTCCAAGAGGCTGGGAGTCCTATTCAGATTTCGAAATTTCTTTACTTCCGAAGAGTTCCTCCTTTTATACAAAGGATTGATCCATCCTTTTATGGAATACTGGTCTCATATCTCAGGTGGTTTTAGTTCTGCATCTTTACTTACCAGAGTTGAGTCGAAAGCGATCCAACTTGTCAACTCTCTCAGGCTAACTTCAAAACTTGGTCCTCTTGCTCTCCTCCGCAATTTTGGTTCGCTTTTCCTCTTTTATAGGTATTACTTTGGTTTTTGCTCCCGAGAACTGGCTGCTTGTGTACCCCCACTATTAGACAGATTACGCAATACTCGGCAAGCTGCCGCGTCACATGATTACTGTGTGGCCGTTGGCAACTCAAGGTGGGTCACTTTGATGGTTATATCTTTCCTTACACCTCAAAGCTGTCTTTGCCAGTTACTATAATCCGGCACTTTTCAAAAAACACGTTTTTCACTTTTTCCAAAGTCCATAGATACTTTTCCTTTTCTCTTCTTTGGCCCTTTCATTTACCACCTTATTTTTCAATTAAGGCCCGGCCTTGATATGGGCTTTTGTCCGTGACTGAAACATTCAACTTAGAAAAAAAGTAAAAAGGCGCGACTCATTACCTCTGCGTGACGCTCCGGTCAGACTGCATTTAGAATACGCTCTTCAGTTATGGTCACCAAACCTTATCTAAGACGACGAAAAACTAGAACCAATACAAAGAAGACCAATAAGACTAGTTCCGTCTCTCAGAAGTAGAACATATGAAGAAAGACTTAGAAATCTAAAATCATTTTCCCTAAATCGAAGGCAGCAGATTGCAACGTGTTTGCACAACACTTAATTTCTTCACGTTCGGCAAAGACAGTAACCAGAATTAATAGAGGGAGTGGAAAACGGAATACAAACATAGGGAAAAGCTTGTTCAGGTCTGGAATAAACAACCATCAGATACTCTACCGAGACGAAAACAGTCATTAGACTTAAAATACAATTGAACAAATGCTTTACATTAACTCCTGGTGAACAAACCTTTTGAAAAGTGATAAAACATACTGAACGTACTTGAACTCCTTTTTCCTTAGGGATCATCATTTAACATATCTCTAAGTAGGTTGGACGAGAATAGATCAGAATGTTTACCGATTACTTTTTCCAATAGAGTTTCCTTATCAGTATACTCTCTCTACTGAATGGTGATTCTTCTTCGCTATTTTCCTGCTGTGTGATAAGCTGAGGGGATTGGTGGATGGGGAGGAGCCTTCTGCTTTGTTATCGTCCTCATCTACGGAGATTAGGAATAGATGATACCATTATTATTCTCCAGCCAATAACGTCATCACAAAACGTCCAGTCGTCAGTTTTCTATTTCCCCCACGTACTTACAGTAGAACACGAGCTATTGGGTGATCCATGGCGCCTGGTCCTAGAGCGTCCACATGATCCTCCACTGATCATTTCTCAATCCGCGCGCGCCTGCCCCACAGCCTTGTATTCTCAATATACGCTGCTCAAGGCTTGGCCATCTTACGTGATTTAACATATCAGAATATGTTTCAGATTAAGGCAAATGGCAATGTGAAAATGTTCAGTTTTCACAGCAGTCATATGTACGTATATTGACATTCATTTGGAAGATGTAAGTGAAATCCATCAACATAGAGAGGTACAGTGTACAGTAAGGAAGGTGACAGTATTCTAAGCGTTCATTTTTTTTTTTGTGCATAATCTGACCTTGCATGTCTGTTGATACCGGATAACACGCATGCTTCAAAATAATGAACATCCGCATGCTTGTCTGTCACCCTGTCCAGGTAACCTGTCGTCGAGCATGCCCCCGTGTACGGCCGGGCACACACACACACACACACACACGAACACATCGTTGGCAGCTTGAGGCACGCGTCCATACGGGAGCCTCAGTCGCTCTCACCATTCACACGACAGCAGTCTTTCGCGTGACGTCACGTCTCGTTTACATTCCTCATCCATGTAATTCAGAAGCAATTTTCTCACATTTTTTCTTATATCATCTTTGATTCAATGAAATTACAATATCTCTAGTCTGTCATTATGAATTTGTTTTACCCTACACGCAGGCATGAACTGGTAAGAAAATTCTGATACAAGAAATATCCAGCTGACGCTAAGGAACAATAAACACCTCAAGATCGCACAAAAATAATGGTTCGATTTCACCAGAACGCGAGACTGCACCGAACACATTCCGGACTACTAGTTTCCCATCGTGTTGAGGATACGTATATACTGAGACCATAAGATTATACTCGTAAATACTTACATTAAGTTTTGATTTAACTTCTACTTTAGCTCACGAACGTCAGAACTTTAGCAACATAGACGTATCAAAGTACAGATATGTCATGTATATCTAAGTATATCTAAGAACCGGAAAAGATTCCCCTCTAAGAAAACGGGTCGTCATAAGTCGGTGTTGACTAGTGGAAAACATATGTTACTGGGAAACTGTTGTAAAACATATGTTTTTGGAAAACGTATGTTGTTGGAAAACTTGTGTTGTTCGAAAACTATGTTGTTGTAGGAGAAACTAAACCAAGATGAATTTCACAAGTGTTGACGTAATTGCTTTAGAATTATGCATTAATTATCTGTCTAAAGTAAATTTAGAATAAAATCTGGAGTTACTTCACTAAGATGAAGAACATTGTTTACAGTCATTCTACGCAACCACAGTACCTTACGTCGTGAGTATGGACTTGAAAATGTCCTAAATACCTGAAGTGTTTGTTCCATTTTCTTTTCCTTCGGTGGTGATGACGTTGACGGCCATAATGACCGTGGCAGTCGATAGCCCAGAAGCCTAAATAACCCAAGCAACTTGACCTAACGTTAGTGGCGTTGCTCATACGTCACAACGTGAAGGTAGATTATATTACTGACACTGCGACATTTATCGTCATAACTTTATCCTAAGATTAATATTCAGTAATTCTTTTCAGCGTCTTTATTCTAGAATTTGAGAGGCTTATAAAATCTTGGCGGAGCGTTCTCTTGTGAGATGTCCATAAAGCAGAAAACAAATGCATATAACTA
>JAUUDZ010018647.1:0-11348 GCA_032361705.1 Panulirus versicolor | reverse complement strand
ATGAAGAGGTTGCTAATGAAAGAGAAGAGAGGCATTTCAGCAGTACTTACATGGAAGTACTGCAAAAGCATGGCGGATGTACAAGAGAAAACAGTAGGTGGTCAAGAGGAAGGTGCAGAGGTTGAAAAAGAGGGTACATGAGAGTCGGGGTGAGCGAATATCAGTAAACTTTAGGTAGAATATGATGTTTTGGAAGGAGGTTAATAATGAGCAAGAGAATAAATAATGGAAACATTGGTAAAGGGGGAAAAGGGGAAGCAGTAACAGGTAATGATGAAGTGAAAGATGGAGTACTTTGAGGGACTGTTGAATGTGTTTGATGGGAAAGCAATAGGTGGCTAATCTATTTTTCTTGACTGTCGTTATGAAAGGTGCGATCTAATTTCCCAAGAGATAATCCAAAGGCAAGACTGGAGGCAATTAATGTGCTGGATTGATGAGTGACAGCAAGATCAAAACAAACAATAGTACCATTTGGTGGCCAGCTATCTTCGACAGTTTGAAAGATGTATATTTTTGATGAGTGATGGAAGTTTTGAATGCACAAAATGTTTTGAAATGTCAATAATTTCTTAATAATCAATTTTTGGATTTGTGATACTTGAGTGTAAAAAGAATATGACTGATAGGATTCTTTATATATTTTTTCACTACAATAGCACTGAAGCCTTTGTAAGCAGACTGAAAATACATGCCAGTAAAAAACAGCATTTCCCTTATCAAAGCAAAGCTTTAAATCCAATGTAAGATATAAAAAAACCTAATTCTACATTAGTAAAACTACAGCATTCCATTGAGGTTACATTTTCTATGAATCTAAACTCACCCACACCTGCATTCTCTTTATCATCCAGAGGCACACCAGAGCCATGGCCAACTCTAAATGGGCCCCTGCGCAGGGCAGATCCCTTATTGCTACCTTGGCCATCTATAACAGGTTGACCTTCTGGGCTGGCAATGTCACTTATCTCAGGCTCTGTAAAGATTACAGCTCAATGTACATACATCTTTACCATCAAAGCTGCACTAAAGTTGTACTAATGTAATGGGTGACTTAGTGAATCATGGAACACCAAGGTAGTCTGAACACACTGTGAGAACATGTAGGTAATGACAATAAAGTATGTGAATGCAATGGGTACAAACATGGGCAAAGGAAGGCTAAAGGTGGAAGGCTAGAGTAACGACATTCAAGAGTTTGATCAATGTATTTATGGAGAAGCCTGAAGAATTTCATGAGAACATCATCTTTCATTAGGCACACAATTATGTAAAAGTAAATGACACAGAATAAGAAATAAAACATAAAGACTCTAGTAAAACTAAAGTTGAAAGGAGTGAAAGCAATGAATGTATTTTTAGCCAGAATGTCAAAAATGATAAAACCATAAATAATGCAGAAGAGGGAATTATCCATTCAAGCCATCTGCTGCAAATCAACATGTGATTAATCAGATGTGGAGTTACCATGAAAAATAAAAATCACCTTCTAAAGTGGAGGCATCCCAACAAAGTACCATGAACCTTTCGTGGGAATTAATTTTGTAAAGCTATGGTCTTTAAACCCAGTCCCACAAGCTTATGGGACAGTGATGCCTAATTTCTACTTTCCTGCCCATGTTTCATTGGAAATATTTCTTATAACTGACATTGGAAGGAAATAGCTGAAGTCTTCAGATGTAGCATTAGTTGTCATGACAAGTGATATCAACATTTTGTTTATGACATGCAGAGTGACAAATCATGACACATCTAATCAAAACCATTCCTACATCCTTACTTTGCCCTTCCAATCTGGTTTTCAGTGTACTCCTAGAATCAATTTTTTTTTTCACATGAGTTCAAAGTACTGAATACTCCCTTTTTGTATACTAACTACTGACAAAATGGAAATTCTCCCACCTTCATCAAAAGAAGACTCCTGAGCCTTTTGAGCTAGAGCATAGTTCCGAAGACAACGCCATATCAGTAACATAAAGTGGACAGTGCTTGGGAGATCCAACTTTCGACTAGCATACTGGTAAAACCGACGTGCAGCTGCACGATTTTCTTCCAACAAAGTCAGTGATCGATGTAAAAGGTCCTGCAATAACATGTAAAAGTATACTTTAAACAAAGTGAAGATGCATCTAAACAAAGCACAATTTTGATACAAAATTATAACTAATATACATAAACAGCACTTTCACATCATTCTGAAATACTCATTATGCCATCATAAGATTTTCAAATTCATGTTTTGGGTCAGTTCAAGTAATGAGTTTGAAAACCCAAAAACAGACACATGACCATGGCAAAAGTCCAGTTAACTTAATCAATAAGAGTGGGTGAAACTAAAGACTGTCAAAGAACAAGAACAAAGTCAAGGCCATATGCTGACTGACAGCAAAATATATTTCTAAATTACCTTCATATCAGCCAAACACGATTATCTAGCACAAGAATTCAGTAAATATTCAGGCTGGCCAAATTCATGCTTGGTTAGAGTTCCTCAAGATGAAATGAAATGTCCTTTTCCTCTCTCTAACCAATCTTTCCTATAACTACAAACTATATACATTGTAGTACCAATAAGAAGCATGCTTACTGACAGTAAAATATATTTCCATGTTACTTTCATATCAGCCAAACACAATTATGTAACAATTCAGAAAATGCTCTGGCTGGCCTAATTTATGAATGAATAGAGTTCCACAAGATGAAATGGAAAGTTTTCCTTTCTCCAACCAATCTTTCCTATAACTACAGCTCTACAAACTATACACATTGTAGTACCAATAAGAACCATGCAACACAATCTCCTGAGAAATTATGATATTCTCCTTTTACTGATCTGCTTCTGTATGCTTTTTCTTAGATATATGTTTACCGTTGAAATGAATCATAAACCCTTGCATTTATATCTTTGCACTTCACCCTAGCATAATTGGAAGAAAATACTAAGAATACTATGTCAATTTCAAGATAGAACCAGTTTTATTTCAAAGCATAATCTCAAAACTAGGAATACTATGTCAATTTCAAGATAAAACCAGTTTTATTTCAAAGCATAATCTCAAAACAGAAGAATCAGTCTGTATACAAACCTGGTCCTCATGGTGGACAGGATGAAAGGAGTTAAGCAAGAGCTGAGTGAGCAATTTGCACACCACTGGTTTGTCATCCTCCAGTCGGTGCAAGAGATGATGCACTGGTACTATTTCCCAGTATCTGTAGTACCAATAGATATTAAGTAAGCTTTCCCATTAGGCATACTTCTTTTTGGTAAATCAATACACATTATTTCATATTATCATCATCATACTTGATTGCTGATTCCTGTGTCAGCATGGTAGCGTCAGGAAACAGACGAAGACCCATTCACTCATATACATACATATATGCACATACATATACATATCAACATACATGTACATTTATTCACATGTACATATTCATACTTGCTTGCCTTCATCCATTCCCAGCGAATCCCTTTACCACAGGAAACAGCATCGCCACCTCCTGCGTTATCAAAGTAGCGAAAAAAAAAAATTACACGTCTCTAGCTGTCATGTGTAATGCATCAAAACCACAGCTCCCTATCCACATCCAGGCCCCACAGACCTTTCCCTGGTTTAGTCCTGGCATTTCACTTGCCTTAGTTCAATCCACTGACTTCCTTAAATATATCCTAATGCCAAACAATGCATATCAAATCCAAAGTTTTGGTGCGAGTAAGGAATGTCTCCTATGGTAAGAGTATAATTTTTTTTGACAGGAACAAACAGCAAAATACAAACATATACCTCAAACACATAATCATTATCCATGTTCTAAAACTGCTTAACATGATTTCTGCCCTGATTTTACCTAAGAAGTAGATGTCTGATGAGAATGATGACCAAAGGGGAGGAGAGAGAAGTGAGTGAAATATGAGTCTCAGGTGATGAAGATGTGTTGATGTTTTTCCCAGTGATGGAAATGGGGAGGTTGAGGGTTACAGATGGGGAAGAGGAAGGTTAATAAGAGTTGAAGGAAATGGAGAAGTGAATGGATAATGAATGAAGGAGAATTATCTTAGTTAGGAAGTGAATGTGCTGAGAAGGCAAGCTAGCAGGATAACCAATCATTACTTGGTGGTGGCAAGGGTGAGTCTATATATAGAGGCTTTAGAAAAAGAGGAAATGACATGGGTGGGAAAAGGGTAGTGAAAGTGAGTGAGTTAGGAAAAGAGAATTGTGTTAAGATTTCACAAGAGATTAAATGAACAAAAGGTAGGAGTAAATGATGCTAAGAAAGTGGATTTGGAATGGAAGGTATCAAAGGAATCACTGCTTACATGTGCAAGAGAAGTGTATGATATGTGGATGGTGGGAGGTGTGCACATGAGAAAGGGTAGTGAGATGAAGTTGCTAGTCAAGGAAACAAAAGAGGTGCATGGGCATTATTTTCAGAAGAGTGCAAGAGGTGAGATGTTCAAGAGAAAGCAGCAACAGATCAAGAGGAAGGAGAAGGCTAACAGAGATACTGGGTAAATGAGAGTTGAGGCAAGTGAGTATCAGTAAACTTTAGGGGAAAAATGTTATGGAAGGAGGTAAACTAAGAAAAACAAGAGAACAAATGGGGATGTGACACCAAGTAAAGATGAGGTGAAAAGATGGAGTATTTTGAGGGGGTGTTGAATTTGTAAAATGATAATATGGCAGTTGTGGTGTGTTCTGGGGATGGAGGCATGCAGTGAGACAATCATGGCAAGAGCTTCCCTACCAACATGGCTCCTCTTAACTACACAGCAGATATATGTGTGACTTCTCAGACAAGTTATACATTTACATAATCATGATTACATGCTCTAGTTACTGTCAGTCAATATATGAAAATCATATTTTTTTAAAACAAACCTGGTGCAGTAAAAAGGCTTAATCTAAAGGTGGAGGGGGGCATAAAAGGTGAATAAGATGATGTTTGGAGATGAAACAATTCTAGTTGCACACTTGCATGAGAAAACTCTTGAAGCTGAGGATATAATTCGAATGTGTGTGTGAAACAAGGAAGTTGAGAGTTAACATGAATACAATATAATGAGTTATAGCACAGATAAGATGAGAGAAGGAGGACCTGGAAGGAGTTGACAGCTTTAGGTACCTAGAAGCAGATGGAACCATGGTGGCCGAAGTAGGTCATAAGTTGCGAGAGGGGGGTTACAGTTCTGGATGCATTAAGGAGTATGTAAGATGAGATAAACATCGGGTATGGCAAAAATGAGTATGTTTAAAGGTAAAGTAGTCCCAAAAGGGTTGTATGGCTTTGCGAATCTCAGGTCCTAAGCTCTTAAGAAATGAAATGGATGATGTTTTGGAAATAAAATACCAGGAGAAAATTTTAAGTGAAGTGGGTTTGCTGTGTAAGGAATAAGTGTTAAAGAAAAGTGTGATAGTAAGTAAAGTTTGACAGAGACAACTAACCAGAGGATGTTAAAATTATTCAGACTCATTGAGAGGATGAGCAAAGAAAGACTTAAGAGGATCTATAGATCAGGGGTAGGAGGATGGGAGAGGGAGACATCAAGAATGAATGGAACTTTGGGGCATCAAGGCCTTAACATCTGGGAGGGTAAGGCATGCATGAGATAGAATGACCTAAACTCATTTGGTATATAAAATCTCTCTCTCAGCTGAACCATATCACATGTCAAGGTAAACCAATGAATAGTCCACAGGACTTGGCTGTGGAGGGTAAGTTCTGGTTTCAGTACTTATGCATGAAAACCAGAGTGTGGATGCATGTGAGGGCATTATTCATTTGTTCCTGACATTTCCACGTTAGGGCAGAAGCAACTGGGTATAGAAAAAAAATTACTGGTTTATACTTGATTGAGAAGCTTCCTCCTCTAAACAGTCCTTATTCACTAAAAATGATAATACTTCATTAGCATGACAAGTACATATTTTTTTTCCCCATATACATTCAGCACTTCCTGCATTAGCAAGGTAGTGTTCCAAAACAGATAACTGAGCCTTAGAGGAAAACTCCTCACTTGGCCTCCGACTTTGCTCTTTCTTTAAGAAAAGTAAAACTGGAGGGGAGGATTTCCAGTCCACCACTCATGGCCCTTTTAGTCACCTTCTCCAACATGCAGGGAATACATGGGAAGTATTCTTTCTCCCTTATCCCTAAGGATAATGTACATATGGTATGTGTACATAATCTACATGAAGGAATCAGTAGCTCAACAGTCAAGTTCTTTCTACATCTCATATAAACCTTAAACTTGGACAGGATATCTCAGTGGGGTATACAAAATCTTGTTAAGTTAATGCCTAAAGACCCAGTTTCTACCCATCTCTAACAAAAACTCCTCAACTCCCATCTCTCCTTTGACAGTTCTGTAATTCCACCTCTTGACTCAATAAACATACTTGGTATTACTGTTACATCCACTTTTTCTTATATATCCCACATTACAGGAATAGCTAAATCTGCCTCTAAGAAACTGGGTATCCTATTTAGATATCAAAACTACTCTTCCGAACAGTTGCTCCGTTTATACTAAGGACTAATTCATCCCTGTACGGTGTAATGCTCACACATTTCAGTTGGTTGTAGCTCTGCATCCTTACTTTGGCAGAGTAGAAAGCAGTCTGCCTTATAAACTGCCCCAAGTTAACCTCCAAACTTGACCCCCTTACCCTACACCGCAATGTTGGTTCTCTTTCCCTCTTCTGTAGGCATTACTTTGGTTTTTGCTCCCGAGAGCTGGCTGCTTGTGTATCCACACCACTAGCTAGACCATGCAATAATCGGCAAGCTGCTGCATCACATGATTGTTGTGAGGTCATTAGCAACTAAACGTTGGGCCATTTTGATACCTGCTTCTTTCCCTACACGTCGAAGCTCTGGAACTCTACTTTCTCAGGTCTTTCCCAATAACTATGATCTAGCAAATTTCAAGACAGGTTTTTCATTTTCTCAAAAATTTGTAAGTACTTTCCCTTGTTTTTTCTTTTTCATGGTTCTCTACATATTCAAATTAAGGGCTGGCCTTGATGTAGACTTTAATCCGTCAATGGAGCCTAAAAAAAAAAAAGAGCCTAAGCCAAAAAGCTGGCACAGCACTAAAAACTATAAACTCACCAGCATATCAGACATAGGCATATCAAAATCAACAACACATGTTGCTATTATAAACATACAAACTTCACAGTCACCTACAATGAACTCCACATACAGTAAAATAACGGTTCTCAAGTCAAGACAGTCTAAATGAGAGAATAAAAAGCTGTGTGTAATCAGGTCAAAACCTACCTGCTAACTTTTGATGATTTCACCTTCAACAACAATTTCACAAAAGCAATTCGAACATTAGCACTTATGTCATCAAAAGCATCTCCTTGACGTGGCAACACTTCCGTGAGGAATGGTATAGCATCTCTGCAGTCCACTAACACTGTTAAACCCTGATGGAAAGAGAAAAATTATATTTTTTTCTTTCTCTCATTGTTGTTCTCCATTTCCTGCATGAGCAAGGTAGCACCAGGAACAGATAAGAAAAGGCCTCATTTGCTTTCATTCATTCTCTAGCTGTCAAGTGTAATACAGTCAGGAGTAGAGAATACTCCACTCACTCCAAGTTCTCATTCATTCTTACATTCCACTGAACCTGTTTTGTTGCAGTTATGAATTTTTTTTACCATAAATATTCACCACTTTCTACATTTGCAAGTGAGCACCAAGATCAGATGAAGAAATGGCCTCATTCACTCAAATCCACTCTGTAGCTGTCATATAAAGCACTGTAACCAAGCCCTGTTCCTTCTCAGGTAAAGTGAAACAGGAGGGGAGCATTTCCAGTCCACTGCTCCCATCCCTCTTATTCACTTTCTACAACACAGGTAGAACATGGGCAGTATTCTTTCTTCCCTATTCTCAGGGATAATAATAACAAATATGATAATCATATTTCATGAATATTCACCCTTTCCCGTATTAGCGAGGTAGCTTCAAGAGCAGATGAATGAGCATCAGAAGGAAAAATCCTCAGTTGGTTCCCATCCCTGTTCATTCTTTTGGAAAAGTAAACAGGAGGGGAGGATCTCCAGCCACCTGCTCCGACCACTTTTACTCGTCTTCTACAACACGCAGGAAACAAGTAGGAAGAATTTTTTCTCCCCTAACTCCAAGGAGAAATAACAATAAATAATAATAATAATAATAATAAAAAAATGCTATAAAAAGCACTAACCTTAATGACTTGGGTACGAACTTCAGCTGATGAAGCATCATAGAGCAGATCTGATAGCAGTTTTTGAAAAATTATTTTTATGATCCTTGATGGAATCATAAGCCAGAATTCTGCCAGAATTGTAAATACACCCTGCAAATGAGATTTAAATACAAGATATTAATGATTTTCATTAATGTACAGGAAAGTCCTCGTGATCTTAGTATTTTTGGTTTTTCAAATTTATTCACAGTTTCCTGCATTTGTGAGGTATCATCAAGAAGAGATTTAGTGTACATATGTGGCATGTTGTAGAGAGAAAAAGATGTAAGGTGTGGTGCAACAAAGGGAGTTCAATGAAATACCTTGGTGTGGATTTGGTTACTTGGAAAGGATGCATGATGATTAGACAGATAAAGAAAGTGAGGGATACTGAAGCATAGACCTAAGAAGGTGTAAGGAAGATGAAGCACGCAACATATTAGGAAACTCCAAGACTTTTCTGCCTTTGCTACCACATCTTAAGGGAATTCTCAGATAAACAAGGCATCATATATATAAAAAAAAAAATATGCAAACAGAGTATTGCATTCAAAGAAGAGAGAAATTCACAAAAAGTTATGAATAATATGGGTTAAAGTAAAACTCCTTCAACAAAGGTGTTACTTACTTTAATAGCAGCGATGCGAACAAGATGGCAAGGATCCAAGAGCAAAGTGATAATTTCCTGATACTGTCTTTCAAGTAGGTTGTTTCGCTCCTCCTGATTAAGGCTGCTGTCTGTCAATGGAAAAGCATCGGACAGAAGCCCAGTGGCATTCATGCGTACCAGACCATTGGCAGCCTGCAGAAAATATTGAGAAAAATAAAGACGAGAAGAAATGATCGGTTAACCTCCTATGTTTCATGGGAAAGCTAGAAGACTTTTGAGGCAAAACATGAAACTACACAGTCAAAGATCTAAATTGGAAGCCATACAACAACCAAGAGAAAGAAGGGCTGCTTTACTAAGTAACTTCTGACTGGAGCTTCTCAATCAGCCTGATTCTTTCTAAGGATCATAAATTCACTTACCAGTCATCTGAAAAGGTTGCAATCAGCTTGTTTTGGTATAGTCTTCTGTTTCATGGCTGTTTATCCTGTCATTCCTATGAACTGCAAGACTTAAGTTTACAAACTATACCATGTCCAGAAGAGCTTCATCAGAAAAAATTAACAATCTTTTTATCTCCTCCAACAGTGCATACATGTGGAGTTAAACCAAAACAATCTAATACCTAATATAATAAATTCATCAATCTAGATGCAATGCATATTAAAAAAAATAATAAGAACTTTCTCACCTTTAGGGAACGCCAAAGAAATGGATCATAAAGGGTGAAGATGGTGGTGGCTACTACATGATGTCTCTTGTGGCGATGGATGTGATGGAGAAGGTGGTGGAGATTGGCTGAAAGTCGCCCTGACATTGGATCCACATGGATAGCAGCATACATTAGATCCTGAATACAATCCTCCTCCAAAGCCTGAAAATTGCATTATCCATAATCTTTTTTACCTGTATGCAAGGATCATAGCATTTTCTCTAAAAGATAAAAATTTTCCTTTTAGGAGAACAATGGTAGGTGCACGGCAATCCTATCCTGGAAAAATGGGTGCCCTTGCTGTTTTGCCAAACTAGGGGCTTTCTGCAAATGATTTAAACAAAAGGTGCAGGTATGTACTTGACCCATTCCTTTTAAATAGGAGCTAGGTTTACAATAACAGGAAGTATATGAAAAAAGAAATCATGGGTTTAAGAAACTTCCTCATGTAGAATATCTGTAACATATTTTACAATAAAGCCTGCTGTGTTTACCTCCAGACCAGGGAGGTATATAACCGGTACTACCAACCTGGGGACTGGGAGAGTCAGTGACAGCTGCATAGTGAGCCAGCACCCCAATGGTTGTCAAGCTGCACTCCTTTAACATAGGTAGCTGCTTTTTATTCCTACCATACCCACATATAGACTGCTGGCATTCTGTCCACAAACATACAATCTCTCCTCACACATAACACTTAACTCACACAACTTATTCTTCCTAATTCTAATTCTTTGTGGGGAGTGCTATGCAGCAGTCCTGCCTTTTGGCAAAATGATAGGAGCAATAGATATAAGTAATACGTAGGAACATCAGACAAGAAAATTATGTAGAAACATAAGGTAGAAGTAGCAGGTAGGAACTTTAGCTGGGATATTAGGTAGAAGGAGAAAGTTGTAGGTAGAAGCAGAAGGCTGGAATATTAGTGGACATATTAAGTACTAATATTGGTGGGAACATTAGGTGAGATCCTCTGAAAATACTATGCTAGAGTTGCCCTCTGCCAGTGGCCTGTTAAGGGTGAGGCACTAAAGGTTAAGACGAAGCATGGGAGGTCACCAGCTATGAGACATTTGCCATGGCCAATCCCCCGAGAGTTTCCAAAGGGAACAGGTGTCACAGACATAGATAAATAGATAGCTACATCAAGTTTTCCTGATGGGAAAGTTAAGGTATACTATACATTGAAAAAATACAAAAATCTTCATGTGAAATCTGGGTATGAATACATGGTAGAATACAAGTGCAATGGCAAAAATATACATTTGTATATTATATATACAGATGTATATATACATATTTTCTATAAAGAACCCAAGCCTATATAATAATAAAATCTTTCTTTTCCCTTTCTTGAATGTATGCAAGCTAGGTTGCATAGAGAAAAGATGACTGAGTCTTACAGGAAAACTATCCTCATTTGGCTCTTTCCTGTTTCCTTTTGGGAAGCAATACATGGGAAGATTTCCAACCTCCTGCTCCTGCCACACTTAGTTACCTTCTATTCTTTTTCCCCTATCCCTGGGGATAAAAAGATAAAATATAGCAATTGGATTAAAGAAAATGGATATATATAGTGATATACCGATATACTGTAACATTCTATGAATGAAACAATGATGCAAATCTTTATCTATGATAGCTTCAACATAATATCCTCAAAAGACACATCACCCAATCTATTATTTAGATCCCTTAGCACTAAGACTTCATCCCTTCCATCAAACTTGCAGAAGCATGTACTCAGCTATATAAAAAAAAAAAAAAAAAAAAAAAAAAAAAAA
>JAUUDZ010018636.1:0-11348 GCA_032361705.1 Panulirus versicolor | reverse complement strand
ATTTTTGAGCACGACATCATGATCCTTAAGCCCGAAGACATGATCTTTGAGCACGAGGGTACGACCCTTGAGCACGACGGTAAGATCCTTGAGCACGACGCTACGATCCTTAACTATAACGATACGATCCTTGAGCACGACGGTACGATCCTTGAGCACGACGCTACGATCCTTGAGCACGACGCTACGAGCCTTGGGTACGACAGCCTGACCTTTAACCTCATCATTTAAGTGTCATGTCAGAGACCAGGACATCATGCCTTACTGTCGTGCACAAAGGTCGTACTGTCGTGTGCAAGAGTCCAACCGTCGTGCTCGAGTCGCATCGTCGTGCTCAAGGATCGTGCCGTTATACTCAAAGATCGTACCATCGTACTTAAGGATCGTACCGTCGTGCTCAAGGATCGTCTCGTTATAGTTAAGGATCGTAGCGTCGTGCTCAAGGATCGTACAGTCGAGCTCACGTCGTAGTCAAGGATCGTACCTCCGTGCTGAGGGATCGTACCGTCGTGCTGAAAGATCGTACCGTCGTGCTCAAGGATCGTACCGTCGTAGTCAAAGATCGTACCTCCGTGCTGAAGGGTCGTACCGTCGTGCTCAAGGATCGTACCGTCGTGCTCAGGTGGTTGATCCACTCTCTTCGTAACGGTCGGGAGACGTGACAGCCACATACCCAGGTGATGGTGGTGGTGGTCGCTACGGTGCAGCCAGCGGAGGGTAGTTACGGCGTCACACTAACATTTCTTCTTAACGATGAACTCTCGTCTCGCAGCGCACCTACCCGCTTGACTACGGCTCCTCCTCAGTACCACATCTCACCACTCACCGCACCTCACAGGTTCCAGACTCACAATAAAACATACTGAGAATAGTCACTGGGGTCAATGATGAATAGGATGCGTAAGGTTATATTAAAGATGAACAGGATGGGTAAGGTGTGTATTCAAGATGATTAGGATGGGTAAGATGTGTGTTCAAGATGAATAGGATGGGTAAGATGTGTGTTCAAGATGAATAGGATGGGTAAGGTGTGTGTTCAAGATGAATAGGACGGGTAAGGTGTGTGTTCAAGATGAAGAGAATGGGTAAGGTGTGTGTTCAAGATGAATAGGATGGGTAAGGTGTGTGTTCAAGATGAATAGGATGGGTAAGGTGTGTGTTCAAGATGAATAGAATGGGTAAGGTGTGTGTTCAAGATGAATAGGATGGGTAAGGTGTGTCTTCAAGATGAACAGAATGGGTAAGGTGTGTGTTCAAGATGAATAGGATGAGTAAGGCAAAGGACTGAGCAAGGTCATGAAGCTGCTCTATATGATTGGTGTCTTGTGCAACCTTACCTCCCCTTCACCCCCTTCCCCCCCCCCCCACATCTACAGCCCTTTAACCCCACTGATGACCTCTGACGCTGACCCTTGACCTACGCCCTCCTTGGCTGCGCCTCGCAAACCTGCCAGACCCCCCACCCTACCTCCCTCACCTTCTCAGTACTGTAGATTGCAGGGTGAGGGGTTGGACCATCTGCACTGCTGTTGATGTACAATCATACTTACCTATGCTCGATCGCCACTTCCCACGTAGCTAGGTAGCGACAGTCCGAGAATGACCTCATTTACTCACATCCACTCACTGGCTGTCATGTACAGTGCACCGAAACCAGAGCCCCCTAACCACAGCCAAACCCTGAAGACCTTTTCATGGTTTCCTGGTGCATCCCATTAACAACACGTCGCCCACTGTATATGACATCGCTCCAATTCGCTCTATCCCATGCACGCCTCCCACCCTCCTGCATGTTCAGTCCTAGAGCACTCAAAGAATCTTTCACACCATCCTTCAACCTCCTCCTCAATTCCCCCTTCTCAGTTTTATTTCCACTTCCGCCAAGTATACCCAACTCCGTCTTAAACACCATTCCATCAGAGACGCACATGTTACCACACTCACCAGACAAATACGACTCACTATTTCCTATCTACGCTCTAGGTCTCCCATTCTATGACAATTCAACACATCCCAGAATCTTTCATGCCCATGAGGCGACTACCGCAATGAAGATACCGATCATCTGCTGCTCTGTTATCATACACTCTACCCACACAGATATGAGCACATCGCTATACCCTATGACAGTTGGTCCCGCCCGACGGACGTGGCCGGCCTCCTGAGCGCTGCAGACAAAGAGGACTCCTGGGTCAGGAATTAAGTACTAATATATAATCTATAATTCTTTTTTGATCATATAATACAAGAACCCTTTTCTACGGGGCTCCTGCAGCTTCAGGACTGCGCTACATCCAGTAACAGGAATAAATTCCGCGACAAGAATGCATTCCTTTACATCCAATGACGATGATGCTACCTCGTCATGAGCAGTTGAGTGGTTTGTCAGCCGTTGTGGTGCACGAGACCAGGCATTAGTGATGGGTGATTTAAATGCGAGGGTAAGTAATGTGGCATTTGAGGGTATACTGGGTGCGGATGGTGTATTCAGTGTTATGAACGGAAATGGTAAAGAGCTAATGGAGTTGTGTGCTGAATAAAGACTGGTGATTGGGAATACCTGGTTTAAAGAGAGATATACACAAGTATACGTATGTGGGTAGGAGAGATGGTCAACGGGCATTATAAGATTACGGATTAAATGATAGGCGCGTAAAAAGACTTTTGGATATAAATGTGCTGAGAGGGGCAGCTGGTGGGATGTCTGATCACTACCTTGTGGAGGAGAGGATGAAGATGTGTAAAGGTTTTCTGAAAAGATAAAATGTTATTGGTGAGAAGAAAGTGGCAAGTACGTGAGCCTGGAAAAGACACTAGTGTGAAGAAATACCAGGAGAGACTGAATGCAGAATGGCTAAAGGTGAGAGTAAATGAAGCTAGAGGAGTGGGTTAAAAATGGGAAGTGTTTAGGGAAGTAGTGCTCACATGTGCAAGAGAGGCATGAGGCACACAAAAGTTGGGAGATGGTCAGATTAGAAAGGTAGTGAGAGGTGGGATGAAGGAGTGTCTGATGATAGGGTGGCAGATGTAGGGAGACTGGGTTGGGGTGGTATGGTTGTGAAAAAGCCCAGAGTGGTTTAGTGAGGAAAGAAGAGGTGGTGAAAGCTTTATGCAAGACGAGGTGTGGCAAGGCAGCTGGAGCGGATGATATTGCAGTTGAATATAAACAAAAAGGGGGTCCATGTTGTTGACTGGTTTGTTTAGATTTTCAACGTGTTCATGGATCATGCAAAGGTGCCCAAAGATATAAAGCATAAATAGTGCCACTGTATAAAGGAAAGAAGAATAAAGGTGAGTGTTCTAGCTACAAAGGGATAAGTTTAAGTGTACCTGGTAAATTGTATAGAAAGGTAATGACTGAGAGAGTAAAGGCATGTACATCAGACTGAGGAGGAGCAGTGTGGTTTCGAAAGTCTAAAAGGATATGTGGATCAGGTATTTGCTTTAAAGAATGAGTGTGAGAAATACCTATAAAGGCCAATAAATTTGTGGCATTTATGGATCTAGAGAAAGCATATGATAAGGTTGAAAGCAAAGCCTTGTGGAAGGTCTCAAGAAATATACGGTGAGGGAAGAAAACTGCCAGAAACAATGAGAAGTTTTAATCACAGGGTGTTAGCAACTGGACGACTAGGAATAGAGGAGAGTAAATAGTTCCAATTGAAGGTTGGTCTGTGATGGGTGTATGATGTCACCACAGATATTTAATTTGTTTATGGATGGCATAGTTAGAGAAGTGAATAAATTTGGAAGAGTATGTGAAAGGAGGACGTTGAGAGTAAATGTGAGAAAAAATAAGGTTATTAGGTTTAGCAAAGCTTAGGAACAAGTTAGTTGGTGCATGAGTTTGAATGAAAAATTGAAGGAACTGAAGTATCATAGATACCAGAAAGGACATGGCAGCAAATGGAACCATGGAAGCCAAAGTGAGCAACAGGATAGGTAAGGCAGCATTGAAGAAAGTGTTGAAGAGAAATCATTAACAGGGAAGGCAAAAATGTATGTGTTTGAAGGTATAATAGTCCCAATATCATATGGATACAAGGCATGGGCTACAGAATAGGATGTACAGAGGAGGGTGGATGTGTTGAAAATGAAAAGTATGAGGTGGTTTGATCAAGAAAATGTTAAAAGGATTAGAGAGAGATGGGATAATAAAAAGTGATTGAGTGAGCTGAAGAGTATGCTGAAATGGTCTAGACATGTGGATAGAATAAGTGAAGAAAGGTTAACAAAGTGAATATATTTTTCAGAAGTGGAGGGAACAAGGAGAAGGTAAGGATGGACTGAAAAAGATTTTAAGTGATACAGGCTTGAACATGCAGGAGGGTGAAAGGTATGCATGGGATAGAGTGAACTGAAATCATGTAGTATACAGGGGTCAAAATGCTGTCAATGAACCAACCCAGGGCACGTGAAGGAGCCAGGGTAACCCATGGAAAGGCTTGTGGGACCTGGTTTTGGACAGGAAGCTGTGGTTTTGGTGAATTACACAAGCTAGAGTATGGATGTGAGCAAATGTGGTCTTTCTTTGTCTAGAGTTGCCTTCTGCCAATGGCCTGTTAAGGGTGTGATACTATAGGATAAGAAATGGCACTGTAGTTCACCAGTTATTAAGACTTGCTGTGGCCACCCCTTTGAGGGAGTTTCCAATGGGAATGGGCATCAGAGATACACACATACAGATAGAGGCAAATTCATCTGTTCCTGATGCTAATGTGGAAAATGGCAAACAAGTATGAAAAAAATATATACAGAAGTATGCATCCATTGCAATATATTTGCCATCAACTTCCTTTTATCTCTACCTAGGGGTTGGGAGGTTAGTTATAGAGTGGTTTGAGTTGGAGAGGTTTTGTGCCACTGCATAGGACTACATGCCAAAGTGTGAAGTTGTTGAAAGTCTGCAGCTGATAGGCAGCCAGTAATTGTTCTAAGAGAACTAATTTGTGTGGTTTGCAGCTTTCTTGCATTTCCTTTTGAAAGGTGAAAGACCAGGCTGGTGAGGCAAAGTTTAAAGTGGAGTGGATGAATTGTTCATATAGGATGTTGAGGGCTTCTCTTTCTTGTCTAAATCTGTTGCCAGTTGGTGTTCTAAGGTTAATTAGTTTGTGTTGTTTTTGTGATGATGTTGCTGTTGGTGGTGGTAAAAAGTCATGTGTGCCATATATAATGCCTCGAATATATACATATATATATATATACTTACTTATCATTTCCCACCATAGCAAGGTAGCTTTATGAACAAACAACAGAGCCTTAGAGGTAAAATCTTTGCCTAACCCTTTCATCTGTTTTTTCTTTAGAAAAGCAATAATACAGAAGTAGAGGATTTCCAGCCCAACTCTCTCACCCCTTTTAGATGTCTTCTACAACATGCAAGAGATACAAGGATGGTGTTTTTCCCCCTTTTCTACAGAACTCTGTACTTAACCCATAAACACCAGGTGTATACAGATTCAGGACTTTGTACTTAACCCTTAATCACCAGATGTACACAGCTGACAGACTTAGGAGCAACTAATCATAACTGCAGTACTGATGGGTACTACATGCTCCAATGCTCACTTCCTATGCTTTAGCATCTGGGTGGTGACTCCATGATGCCTCAGACTGTAACAATAAGTGATCCACACCCTCCTCCACCACTTCCATGAGGATTCCACAAATAGCACAATGCTATGGCCATAAAAGGTACATTAGCACATTTTTCTGTGCATATCCTTTACCTTTAAATGTACTCCTATCACTTCAATGAGGAAAGAGAAAATATGAACAAATTTCCTACACCATCTTGTGAGGATTCTAAATGTGTACTTAATTACTATACAAAGGGCATACAAATTGTAATTTCACTATTTTGTAAATATCCCTTACTTTTACATGTTTTTTATCTTAAGATGGGAAACAGAAAATCTGATATCCTGTTTTTCAGCTTTTAATTGCGAGCAGCCTCCTGCAAGTAACCTGGCATTTAAGGGGAAAATAAAAGAGTGATATGATCTAAACAAGTACAAACTGTCTGGAAACTGACTCTAGTTCTCTGGCTAGTCTGTGCTTTAACCCAGTTCACTTACTCCTGAATATTAATGAAGCCAATCAAGCTAGAAAAAAAAAGTCATGATATGTAGGGTGGCAACCTCCAAGACAGGATTATTTGGGGACTTGACAATGACCGGCCCTGCTCATGCAGCACAATATATGACACCTTGCTAACCTCACCTAGTTAGAAGCTCAACCCTTTCTTTCTTAGGATATAAACTGAGTGTGTCAGTATCATACTATAGCACTAGGTTTTGTTTATCATCCTGGATAATAAGTGTTAAACAAGACAGGAGCAAGCCATATTTGCTCCCCCTTCTTATGTTCTTGCTAGCTCAACCATTATTTAACATGCACCATTAGTGTCTGTCACAAGGGCAATACAGCAAGTTGGGTACAGTCTCAATGGTTGGAATACCTAAGAAATCAAAGACTCAAAGGCCAGAATACCAAAGAAACCATAAATGTAATTTGCATAAAGCAGCATATCAACTCATCATATCTAAAAGCAATTTCTAGCTCTAAAACTGTCATACAGAACAACAGAACAGAACAGGAGAAATATCCAAACAGCTAAACTAACTTCAGACAAATATGGCTCCTGTGTCACTTGCTTAGAGGCAAAGCTAGATATCCAAGATAAAACTTGTGCTTCACTATAGCAGGCATGGAGCATCAAGCATAGCCAACTGTGTAACCTAGTTTTTGGGGTATTGATGACAAGAGGTACAGTATAAACCATGCTCCACAATTCAAAGTTGCACATGTGCTTCCCTAACAAGCATCTGCACATCTAGAGATCCTACAAACATTTTCAACAATTTTTTGTAACTGACACAGAAAGGGGGCCATTGACACCCTGTATGTCACAGCAATTCAATCCTCCACAATCCTAGCCTAGTAGCTTAAACTGTCCACACCACTTACCTTTTTAACTTCTCCAATTCTCCTACCGTCAGCACACACTATCTTGGACACAACAGCCTCCCCACCACCGCCACCAAAACAAAAGGCCAAAGGACAACAAAAGGACCCTGTACCTACACACACAACTATATATTTACAAACATACACAAGCACTCTTTCTTACAACCCAATATTCAAATGGGAAACCTTTGTACCTTCATGTGTTAGTGGGTCGTCTTAGTGTAGTTGCTCAAGACTATAAGGGTCTGTTAGAAGTCCTGCAAAATATTTCCACATCTTCATCATCCACTAAAAAGAGAGCTCTATATCAATCTTGAACAAAACCATCAGAGCTTTATACCTATGTCACAACAGACTTAAACCTGTTGACATGTTATACACAAACAACAGATATCCATCGTAACATATGGATAACAAATCTCTAAGATTAAGTTGTACACAAAAGAGAGCTATATGCTTATGTTACATACAGACCAGTGAGTTCTGTATCCAAGTCATACATATAGAACAGAGCTCTAGCCCATGTTAAACAAAGACAGCAGAGTTCTAAGCCCAAGTTAAAGACAACAGAGCTCTAAGTCTATGTTATACACAGACAGTAATGTTGTTTACCCATGATGCACATGGAATACACAGCTCTGAGTCACTGTTTTATATAACTGACCTTAAGTCCATGTTTTATACACACACACACAACAGAGCTCTATGCCTGTCAAAGAGATAATAAAGCTCTATGCCCATGTAATGTATAGGCAACACAGCTCTAAGCCTATGTTTCACACAGATAATCAGAGCTCTATGCCCATGCTACACACAGATATAGATCTCTATGCCCATGCTGCACACTGACAACTGAGCCCAAAGCCCATGTTACACACAGACATCAGAACTCTAAAGCCCTTGTTATTTGACCCAATTGTATTGTAAGCTTGGAATAAATACAATTTAAAGTAAACTATCCTTCAATAGAATCCACATATATTCTCTAGCTAAACATTATTCTATATAAAAATGTGTTCAAGCACTATAAAGGTTAAATCAATCTATTGTCAGGAAAAAAAGTTTTTGTTAGGCAACACTCAGTCATATCGAGAGGCTACCAACTAGACTGATTACTACACCATTGACGTCATCACTTACACTCGCCACTCACACCAGGGGGAGGGGGGAGGGGGAACACTAAGGCTTTTCAGATGCCTAATGTACCCCTGAGACCAATAATGGTGGCCAGTAGTCAACTTGCAGAGCCACAGCCACACAATACAAACTATAACCCTGAAAAGAAAATGAACCATTAATGATAATGTACTGGACTCTTTATTCAAGTTATAAAGAATTTCCACACTATCATAAACATCAACAATAAGCAGTAAGTTAGATAACATCCACCCTTGCATTCCCCTTTGTGAAGGAAGGTCTTTGTTAGGGTTGTGTGAAAATAATTACCAAAAACACAAACAGCAAAAATATCACTATACAAGGACTGTGAGCAAAAGTTGCATCCCTCCACTCTCAATAACACAGATGGTAAATCATGTCAGCTACCAGATACATGATATCCCTACCATAAGTGAGTAAGAGGATCTCTTTTTTCACATGCTAAATATTTCCCACAACATCGAGGTAGCATCACAAAAAGACAAAGATGTGACCTTACATCCACTCTCTAGCTGTCATATATAAGGCATAAACACAATTTTCTCCACTAATAAAACTTGACCCACAAAAGCCTTAAATCGAATGGTACGTATCATTTTTTTTCTTTTAGGAGACTGTATAATGCAGTGAAACCTGAGCACATCATCTAAAAATAAGTTCCACAGACCACTCCACTGTTTATTTCCACTGCTTCACCTTCCCTGGTTCAGCCCACTGACAGTACATCAATCTCCATAAACCATGTTGATCTGATTCAATCTCACAAATGCAACCCTCTTGGCCTTACAGAATGTTCAAGCCACAATACCCAAAAAGTCTCCTTCACTTCATTCTTCCATCTCCTTGGTCTCCTCCTATCCCTTGCTCCCATCATTTCTTTTAGATATATCTTCTTGGTCACTCTTACTTCATTCATCCTACACATACGCCAAAACCATTTCAGCACATCGCAGTTTGCCCTCAGTTAGACTACCTTTATTTCCACACACTTCTTTGACAACCAATACCTACATGGTCAACCCATCTCATACTACATATCATCCTGAAGTATTTCATTTCCAACACCTTCCCTTTCCTTTGCATTCAAGGCATTATACCTTCAAACATCACCATCATTGCTCTTACAAACACTATCCTCTTCTTCCATACATACTTTAATGCATCCAAGACATTAGCCCTCCAACAAGCCCATGATTCACTTCAACCCCCATGGTTCCAATGCTGTCATGTCTAATCCCAAATACCTACGAGACTTGGTTCTCCAAGTATTCTCCATTCAAACTTCCACTCAAACCATCTTTTCCCATACCCCTGCTGCACCTTACTACCTTACTTCTGTTCATATCAACCCTCAACTTTCTCCTTTCCCACATTTTCCTAAAACCTGAAACCAGCTTCTGGATATTCTATCGAGAGTCTACCAGCAAAGCCATGTCATCTGCAAAGACCAACTGATCCTAGTTCCACCCCACATCCTACCAAGCAGACTGTAAATATGATTACTGTGTGGCAATTGGCAACTCAAGGGTGGGCCATTTTGATAAGTGTTGAAGCTTTGGAACTCAATGCCTTCTCATGTCTTTCCCAATAACTATGACCTGAGCAGACATATTATAAAAGACAGGTTTTCACTTCCTCCAAAATTTGTAATTACTTTCCCTCGTCTTTTCCTTTTCCCTTTCATTATTCTCTCCATATCTCAACTGAGGTCTGGCAATGATGTGGACTTTTGTGCATGACTGGAGCCATCAACATGAAAAGTCCATTGTTCCAAAACCCTTGTACTTACCTCCCTCATCAGCCTATCCATAAAGGTATCAAATAGCCACCCTCCTTCCTTCCTCCCACTAAAAACTCCTCACTACATTTAGTAGCTTTCCTCCCACACCATATATTCACAGCACCTTTCACAAGGAATCTCTGTCTGCTCTATCATACTCTTGTTCCAGACACAAAAATGCCACACAAATCCCACTCTTTCTCAAAGTATTTCTCACATATATCTTTCCATGCAAACACCTACGTAAAACAACATTTTTAAACCATGCTTTCTATGATGTGAGCCTTATATAGGGAAATATTGACTAAAGATTCAAATGGTCATACCTGAGTGCTACCATAAGCGGTGAAGGTGTAGGTTTCGGGACAACACAGAACGCACATCTGCAGTAAAGCGAAGTGCATCCAGCATAGGCAGCAAGTTGAGCAGGGAAGTGTCCAGAGGATCACTGAACCACGACTTAATCGGCACTGCATTATCTGTGGACAATAAAGCACATGTAACAATACCATGTCAAAAAGCAACTCAGATTACAGTATAGTCTTATTCTATTTGACAAATAAAATGACCAAGTCAAAAAAGCAATTCAGATTACAGTATGGTCTTATTCTATTTGACAAATAAAATGACAAGATGTTATATCTAAGATCGTGGAATAAAGAACAGAACAACACATTCAGAGAAAACTCAATCAAAATGTTGGTTGAACAACTGCTACTCAAAACCTAAACTTCTAGTACAGTAACTATCCATCCAACCTAGCAAACAAATTCATTCCATGAAGGGTAAACTTACGTAACATTCATCCAGTAAACTCAGCAATAGCCAAGACTGACCTATCCCAATCCTATGAAACTTGAAAAACTAATGAGTACCCCCACCACTACATGCAGACCATCACTATCAAAAATACCAAGCCTGCCTTCTACCTTGAAGATATGTAATAAGGAAAAAATTATAGTCATACAATCTCATAATGTGATACAAAATAACCCTTATACACTGGGAACTTCATAAAAAAATTGCTCAAGTGTACATATAAATGAAATCTCCATAATTTGTTTTTCATTCTAAAAGAAATGTATGTTAAAGTAAAGAATATAAACAAAATAAAATGACCTAACATATTTCATTTGGTTAAAGTACAGAGCTATAAAGTTGAAACATGTAAAAGCCATGGCAAGGGATGGCAGATAGGATGAAGGAAGTTTTTCTTCTTTTTTTTAAGCAAATACAGTGATGGCTGTTATCAATACTACTTGAGAAAGAAATACAAGTAAACATAAAGATATGTAGAACCAAGTGAGGTAACATATCTTACATGAATGTGAGACAGCCCTAAAGACAATCCTTAATTGCATCAGTGGAGGCAGTTGGAGGAACTGGGGGGTGGGAAAATCCACATTCACTAAATAACACTTATGACTATCTATGGTTTCTA
>JAUUDZ010018614.1:0-11350 GCA_032361705.1 Panulirus versicolor | reverse complement strand
TTATGGAGCTCCGCAGGGCACAGGTTTTTGGCCACGTCCTCCCAGTGAACTCTACAATCAAAAAGTTTGATGTGTGTTTGTCTAAGTAAAGTAAGTGCGCGACAGTCTTCAGCATATGGGATGCCTCTAGAAATGGAGAGTTCCCTCGCGTTATGGTGGATTAGCGTTTGCAATGTTTTAGAGATGGGTGGTGTTCAAAGCGCAGAAGAGAAAGTATAACACATATATGTCTGGGGGGGAGTAGTTTCTGATGTCTGTCTTCATCTGGTGGGGTGGTGTTTAAGACAGGGTTTGTGAGGATGATTATTTAGTGGTCTTTATGCCATTTCACTGTGAATGTGTTTTGTCAGCACTGTGTTTATTGAAGAGGAGGGAGGTGGGGGGGGGGGTATCATTTGTGAGCATATGCTACTAAAGTATGAGGCATTTGGCAGTTGGTGGTTATTTGCAGAGTGGTTTAGCTGAAAAGCGTCTATTGCTGTTGCAAAGAAATGGTGTGACAAGAATGTTGAAGTGGGACTGTTTTGGAAGAAACCTTGTTTCTGTGAGCAGGTGCTGAGTGCTTGTGGTGACGAGGCAAATGGTGATTGTTTTGAGTACACTTTTTCCTGTGGTTTACAGTTTTGTTTTGCTTGCCTTTTTTTTACATGTTGGGTAACCAGGCAGGTAAGGCATAGTTTAGGGTAGAGAATATGAATGTATTTGTAGAAAAGAGTAAGGGGTCTTTTTCCCTGTCCAAATTTTGTACGATGAAGTGGTCTGGTGGTGTTTATATTGTTTGTTACCTTTGTGTTGATGTGCGTAAGTGGTATGGGATGTGAAGGTAATACAAGTGTCGAATGCGATGCCTCCCATAAATGAATTGGTGGTTTGTTGAGTGGGAATCATTCATCATTCAAGGTGACAGGAGAGTATAGGTTTGATTCATGTCTGTATGGGGGGTTAAAAATGAAATGAATATCGATGAACACAAATCCACATGCATATAAATCATTGGCGACCGTGTGTGGTTGGTTTTAGAACCCGTCGTTCTCTCTAATCGAGATGGTTTGTTATCTTATTTACATTAAGTGTATTCCTTGTGGTACGTGTTTGGCTACCATGAACGTACCTCAACCATCGTCTCACACTGGCTGGCTTCATGAAGTCATCATGTCACTTTTCACCACAGCGAGCTCTTAGTTGGCCAGTTTGTACCCCACCAGTGTATGTGTATTGTCCGTACACACATGGAATATGTATTTGGTTTTACAGCTTTAACTGAAGGTCTTTGTTTACCAGAGCATTGCGGTATGTATTGAGGAGCATTGTCATAAAAGCCAAAACAGAACAGTCGAAAATGATCTTAACTTAGTAGACTGACGATGAAGTACCTGGGTTGAACCTCAGGACCTGTTATCTTCCTCCTTTCCTTCTCTTTTCTTATCTTTCTCTTCCGTAGGTGGTGGTGGTCAGCCACCACCCATAGTGGTACAACCCGCCTGGGTATCGGGAGGGTTAGTGACTGCGGCTGCACGGTAAGGAAGGATCCCATTGGCTGTCAAGTTTCACTCCTATGTCCTAGCTTGCTGTGTCTTTTGTTCCTGCTTCGGCCACGCATGGACTCGCTGGCAGTCAATCCACAGAGGTATAAGCTCTGCGTCTCACACCTGACAACGTGTAACTCGCACAACTCTTACTTCGTAGCTCTAGGTTTTCCTACTGTGAGTGGTACGCGTTAGCCATGCCCTTTCGTAGAATGTAGCCATAAGATCTCGAATATAGGTACTTACTTGCTAAACACCATAGAGCCTTTGAATAAACACCTAAATTACTCAACTCCCCAAAGCCCGTCCCACATTCATTAATAATAAGGGAAGATATTCGTAGCTTTGTGTCCAGCTAACGTGACCTGGAGGGCCAGTGTGCGCAGCGTAAATTACTCAACTCCCCAAAGCCCGTCCCGCATTCATTAATAATAAGGGAAGATATTCGTAGCTTTGTGTACAACTAACGTGACCTGGAGGGCCAGTGTGCGCAGCGTAAATGTATCTATATGGCTTGAAGAAAAATATTTTGAGCGCTTCAAGGAAATTCATGTGTTCAAGCTTATTCTGTCTTCTGGTGGTTATAATCTGAAACCTGGTGGCCTTAATATATCCGGAGGGCAGTGGCTAGGCCTCAGGCTCAATTAACCCACCAATCACAGAAGGGATGAAGGGAGGGAGAGGGGATGTGGACAGTCTAAGGACAAGGTGCCATGCCAGGATAAAGCCTAGCCAGTCTCTGACCACATATTACTCTTGGGTTTCAGCAGCCCACAAGTACTATGGTGTCAGTGTTGTGCATCGTGTCATCTCATTTCTTAGTTCTTAAAGGTGGATTAAAACTTTGGATATTATAGAAATGTAAAGTATATTCTACAAGATTTTTAATAGTTTTCTACACAGATTTTGTAACCTAAGTTTGACAGTACGGTTCATTTAGACGGCAGGTGATCGTGGTGCTACCGCTGCTTCCTGCAGTTTGTAGGTGTTGAAGAATGCCTGCTTGGCGGCCGCCACATCGGCAGTGTCGGGAACCTGAGGTAAGGATCCAGGTACGCCAGCGGGGAGGGTGGCGGCGAGGGGGCCGGTCCATTTGGGCTGGCCGGGGACGACGTGGAAAAGGTCAGCGATGATGGCTTCGGGAGCAGTGGCAGAAACCTGAGCTTTGTAGGTGCTGAAGAACTGATTTCGTGCGGCCGTTACGTCTGCAGTGTCGGGAACCTGAGGTGGGGCTCCAGGTACGCTAGCGGGGAGGGTGGCAGCGAAGGGACCAGTCCATTTGACCTGGGCAGCCGAACACAAACCCAGCACTGCCAAGACAACCTGGAGGAAAGAGATGACTGTTAGTTTTTCCTGTGTCAGATGGATATGTATCATCTATTCATAAAAGGTGCTTCTATGTCTAAGTATTCAAGACATTGACGTATTCACTGGCCGCAAGGGATCGAACCTGCATAGGTTCGAATCCCGGTCACGGGAGTCGGTCTGCAGTCAACCCAGCTGCTTATCCTCCCTATGAGCTGTTCGATGAATTACGTGTTCTCACTAGTACTGGGCCACAAGAGATACTGGATATCAAAAGTATTTTCACAACACTAAACGCTCTTCCTCAAAGGAGACAACAGTACAATAATTACCAGAGCCCTCATGATGATGGTGTGTGAGTGCAGGGAACCGTACTATGCTGAGTGTGTGCCTGTGGCTTACCTTTATACCCGAACCTCCTCCAACAAGGCCACCTGGTGCCGGTCTTACTTAGCGAGTTAATCGCTGTAGGTCGACCGGCTGCCACCATCCGGATGAATAAGTTCTTGTGTAGCCAGAGTTTGCGGGACTTATCCATTCGTAACAAAAGCAAATAATGGATATTGCCTCTGTCATGTTTTCATGATTAATCCTTAAAGAAAACTTGTGGAAGGCAGAATAAAATCTCTTTTGGCATTGTTATTACATTGAAATACAAAGGTCAAGGTATCTGCGACGGAGATGTTGTCTATGTAGATAGCCTCATACCTTCTTGATTTCAAAGGTCGTAGAACTACAGCTCCATGTCCAGTTACACTTCATGCGAACCAAGATTGTCTTAACAGTTAGATTTATCATTGCAGGAATGGGAGATTCCTGATAACCGTTAGATTTGGTTATATTTGATATAGCTTATTGTTGTCTTAAGGTTTAGCTTTAAAAACCCCAATTATTAGACCTGATGAAGAATGTCTGCTCTCAACTGTGCCAGAATAAAAAAATTATTTCCAAGTTGTATCAGTGATTCCTTATGACGAAGGAAACGTACCGACCTTATAGTGATGGGAGGCGGTGACTAACGACCAAGCCGTGGCGACGCTAACACGATCCAAACAGAAAATTGACCACCGTATTTTCCCCTTCCCCCCGTTAGTCCCTTCCCCACCACTAACGATGGCACCTGAGGCAATACCAGGAGTCACTGTGGCAGCAACAAGAGCTGAGGAACACAGTAACATAAGCCTCAGCATGAGAGGCCAAGGTGTCACACTGGGACCACTTGCGTTGAGTGGAGTGGCGGTGAGATTCTCGCCCCACACGCACACCTAAGATCCCCTTCAAAGATGAGGTCTTGATGGACACAGCTGGGCTGGGACAACCAAGGCGTCCGGAGTGGAGCTGTCCCACCACCCAACACAGCCCAGTCCACCACCTGGTGTGTCGTGTGCCACAGGGGGATCCCCTGGGACCTCCCCTGCCTTACGTCCTACGGCAGGCAACGTCAGACACAATCACGAGGGAGCAACACTCCCGCCACAGATGAACCCGGAGAATACATCTCTAACTTCGTATCTGATGAATCATTAAGTTCTCATTGTGTAACTTCATCAGATATAAACCCGGAGCTAATAACTGTGGTGCATGTGCCGTGTCCCGGGCCATGTCAGGTGTTGTAGTGCATGTGCCGTGTCCCCAGCTGTGTCAGGTGTTATAAACAGAGCAGAAGGGGAGAGTGGCGCCTGAGACAGGTGGCGGCGGCGAGAGGGGCAAGATAAGCAGGCATCACCACCACCACCGCCACCATCACCTGGTTTACAATGCAGTATCTGCATATTCATCACCATCACTACACTGCATATTTTGTGTACCCATTTGCATCATTCCTTAACAGGCCATTATTGATCTTCTGCTGGGATTACCTTTATCTTCCAACGTAATTCATGTTCCTTTTCTAATTCTGTTTTTTGAACAGTACGACCATCAGCTCCCTGGATCCGTGCCTCCTCATGCTACAACGTTTACACCCTAACTGCCTCATCTACTCCTAGTATTACAATCTTTTCCTAAAGGTTGTAAGTAATAGTTTTCTTTAACATCCTTACACTGTAATTACTTCAGGTACTCTAAATAATCATCCAATATATATTTAAAATCAGCCAAGTCATTCATCTTTAACACTCACCGTCAGCCCGGGCACCGACCGTCTCTCGGCTCCTAATTATGTAAATAAACTGCAAGAAATTATTATGGAGTGACAAGCAACGTCACAGGGGATTAGCTGAACGGAGGATAAACTCGCGCTTTTTTTTTTTTCCTCATCTCCTCGAGAGCCAATTTAAAACAGCTAATTATCAAACGTCAGCTGTAGCTTAAGGAACAACAGCTCGTTCTGCGAGTCAGGAAGTCGCTCTTAAGTCTTCGATGATGCAGTTCCACAGTGTTGAAGAAATGACCCACCTCTGGGTACTGACTCATTCTTTATCCATGTACTGAACACACATGGACCCCTCAGCCTACCTCCGTAATTTGCCGATATCTATTCATACTTGTATATATATAGGTATTCTCACAAATGCCTGTAAATACCTTGCCCATGCATTGCATATGGTGTAAAAGGTAATCAAACTAAATAAGTAACAACTGTTCTGTGAAAGTCGGTGATTTCGCCTGCCCTCCGAATGAGCCTCAGATAGCCTTCCAAAGAAATGAGACTGTCTGGCTGTCTGGCTGGGAGGGAGGGCATTTTACCCCGACCCTGTCTCACACCATCCACTTCTACTTACTCTTGCTCTCCTCTAGCCATTCGTTCTTCCTCCTGTTCTTTTTCTTCCTGGCTCTTTTTACTTTCCTCCTCTATTACATATTTGTCTCTCCCCCGTTAGATGCGTATGTGTTTCTGTCTGTCTTTTTCTCCTATCTCTCGCTCTGCCTTTATCATTCAGTCTTTTGACTCTCTCTCTCTCTCTCTCTCTCTCTCTCTCTCTCTCTCTCTCTCTCTCTCTCTCTCTCTCTCTCTCCGTATCTTCACTCCTGATCTTCCCTCTTCGTGATATCTGTCTACCTTTTTATCTCACCGTACCTTCCTAAGTTTCCAATCCTTACTCTGTTTCCTTCTCACGTGTCAACCTTTGGCACTCCATTCACATTTACAGTCGTCCCCCATCTGGTTCCTTGTCCGCTACCCTGCCTCACTTTCGCATATGCCTCTCTTGCCTATATGTAGTCTTTCTGATATCCTGGGCCCTCTGACGCTCCTCATCGGTGTAAGCAGGACTCGAACTGTCAAAAACTACAGCCACCAACGTAAGACTTTCAACACAATCTTGATGGACAGTCTACACACCAACAGACTTCAGTATCCCAACAGATCTGTGAATAAACTTTCTTAAAGTACCAGTAAGCTCTGTAACCAGGTACTGATACTGTAATCTAAAGGTGTACTAAAATGGCCTTCTAATCAGAGTCAAGACTTATAAATACACGGGCAAAGGGCGTTAGGTCAGTGTCGACTGTAATCCTGGGCGTAAGAGCTTCACTGGAGACAGGTACACTAATTACTTAAATCACCTTAATAACGCTGTACCGAACGACACGACACGACCCTAGAGGAAGAAGTGACGAAGCTGAGCACGACAGCATGACCCTTGGGCTGACCTTTAACCTGACTCTGAAGGGTTAAAGTTAGAGGCCACACCATCATAACCCAAGGGATCGTATCGTTGAGTTTAAGGGGTAAACACCGACACTCCCTACCAAGACAAAGCACCGATGCACACCTTGGCAGCAATACACCTAACCAAATACCTGTGAGGTTGGCAGACAAACCGCTGGTGTATAAATATCTCTCACCGTCAGCCTGGTGAACAAGTCAACTGTCGCTACTCACCATACCACTGGAGGAACAACTCACATACACACACAAACCCCACATCACACCTTCGGGAACACACGGTACACACACCATGAACTGATGTTCCTAGCGAGACCAGACAATGTACCGCTAACGACCTTTGCAGGCTGAGGCAACGGGCCATAAATGCGTGGTGTTTAGGGGTAGTGTGAGGGGCAGGCCTGAGGGAAAGTGGGTGGGAAATGGACGTAGGAGTGGGCGGGCAGCCGTGCAGGACACAAGAGTTTCCTGAAAAGCTGTAATAACGTTGTGAAAATTACCATTATCTGCTTCCCCCCGTCCCACCCTGTGTGATACGTAATACCACTTATCATCACACTCTTCGCTGTTGCCACCTCCAGAGCGTCCGTTCACTGCAACCCTCGACCGCGACACCACCCCGCCATGTGACATCCTTTCCAGCATGACAATAACACCCCTTCAGGCGATGCATAATGGCGTGACCATTAAACCCTGACCCTTCAATGATTAGGTCAGGGGCCAGGCCATTGTGAGAGCAACGAGCCTGAAGTGTGGTAGATCGGTCGGTGTGGCTGTGCGTGAGCATGAGTGATGGCCTCACATGCTGTGATAGTGTGAGGTGGTCACTCCATCGCAGTTATCACACGAGGTGAGGACCAGTGTCACACTTCCACCTCCAGCCCGTGGAAGGTTCGAGGGATACCCTGCTCAGATATTTGAGGAGCAAATTTTACGTAAGACCAAGAATTTGTAGATCAATTTTCTAACCCTATGACCCTTGAGTATGAGAGCCTGCCCTTTCGTCTGACCCTAGTGGGTCAGGTCTTATAAGGTTAGGCCATCATACTCAAGGGTCAAACTGCGGTGTTCAAAGGTCATCCCGTCGTGTTACAGAGGTTGAAGGAAGAGTAATGATCAACACTTGTTATCCCTGTGTACAATGCACTATTCTCAGCTCCCTATAAATCTGTCGTTAATGAACAACTGAACTTCGGTAACGTTAGTACTGTCGTAAGCGTCTGAATGAGGAGGACATGAAGAGAACGACCCAGCGCACCGAGACCGCTGTGTTGTGCATCATACAACAGGATAAACGTTGTAATACATCCCAGTACATCATACAACAGGATAAACGCTGTAATACATCCCAGTACATATACAACACGATAAACGCTGTAATACATCCCAGTACATTATACAACAGGATAAACGCTGTAATACATCCCAGCACATCATACAACAGGACAAACGCTGTAATATATCCCAACAGTACCTTCTGGTTATGAGCTAGACATTAACTGCGGTCCACATTATAAATCCTGCAGCTTCATTATGACTTAAAAATTCAAACATACGTAGATTACATGGATGCCAAGCCACACTGACCTCCACAAACACATCTATCAACTATGTACCATCATTATCTGCACCCTTCATGGCTGCAGCGGGCAAGAACAAGTACCATAAAATGAGACAGGCAAAGCCAGAACCACGGGGTTGGAACCCACTCCCTCTGCTCAGATGCCATTGCGGGCACACCTTCCTTCATTATTCGGACCATCTTTGTTCACCGTCTTGAGGTGGTTAACAGCTGTCGTCAAAATCGTTCAAAATCAGGTAATAACAGCGAAGCATTGTTCTCCTATATGAAACAAATGAAACATTTGTAATAACTTCCTATCGAGACAAAGAAAGACCTAATATATTTTGTTTTTGAACATGTGCAAAATTATGACTGCTCCCCGAATATTTCTAACTTTCGGTTAGAAGTCAACGTAACATGATATGCCTAAATCAGTCATCCTAAGAATCTTGGGTAAGGTCATTTCAGCGTCTGCCTCATGTTGTACCAAACCTCACACAAGACACATGAACACAAAAACACTTATGCAAAACCTCTCTTATTCTGGTCCCACGCGCATTCATGTAGGGTTGACATCTTTCCCTTGATTACCATGTGCTGACGTATGGGAACGTAACTGCCAAGGTTCCTGAAGTATTCTACAGTCGATGTTTTGGGCCCATAGGATCTTGATCTCCTAAATGGGGAGAGGCACTGATGAGGTGTTGCGTGACGCAGCCGCATGATCGTGCGTTATGAGCACCCAGTGTACTTCGAAATCTCACGTGCACCACCATTATCTTGTTTCCAGGAGAGAGTTCGGGCCTATTCCTCCTTAGAAAGGTATGAGCCAACCACCTTAAAGCATAGGTGGCAGCCTAGAAGAGCAAGGAAACATTATCCTTTCCTCAAGATAAATTGTGGCACACTGAGGCGGGTTGCTGGTGCGCACACCGTTAGAAACACCAATCACGGCGACCAGATGTACGATGATTTCATCCTAAGAGGGTCTTATGCTTGGACCCACAGCAAACCTTAGCCGTGCGTCGCTGTGAAAACATACGGTGGGCGGACAATTTTTTTTTTGTGCATACTATAAATGCATTCACAGGCGCATTACACTTTGCTTAAAAAACGCGTTTACGTTTCTAAAAAAGCACGGAGGTTAATTACGTATCTCGAACGTATTACGAAAACAAGCCAAACGAAAATTCACAGGGAGACACTTATAATAAACACCTTCCAACTCTGTTCTCACTTGTCCCGTCCCATGACTAGTACCATCGCCCTCCCTCCATCCCCTGCAGGACGCCATCCAGCCAGGGACGGAGGGCAAGGGTGTGTTCCTTTGTCGAGTAGCGGAGGACACCCAGCACAAGCTATAGCCATTGTTGTGGCTCGAGACAATGGTGGAGGGACAAATGACGCCGTGTTACTGATGCACCGCCCGCCCCCACCACAAGGCCGACTGTTGATAGTCCTGTCACCAGGCTGTGGGATCACCAGGCTGTGGGATCACCAGGCTGTGGGAATACTAGGTTATGGGATCACCAGCTGTGGGAATACTAGGTTATGGGATCACCAGGCTGTAGGATCACCAGCCCTACCACCAAATCCTAAGGTCACCGGCCCCGTCATCAGGTTGTAGGATCACCAGCCCTGTCGCCAGGCTGTGGGACCACAAGCCCCGTCACCAAGATGTAGGATCAGGAATCATCAAGTTCTAGGATCACTAGCCTTGTCACCAGGCTTCAGGGTCACCGGCCCTGTCACCAGTTACGTGGCAACTAACTTGTCACAAGGCTACGCGATCACTAGACTAGTGACTAGGCTATAGAATCAAAAACACTATCATGCTCCCACATATGACCATCGTCCCACCACACAGAAACCTCTTTCAATATTCACCACAACACGTATACTTCATGACACCTTTAGGATGATCAACGTATGGATTACATTTGAAATTCAACCTGGGTCTCAAGGAGTCAAAGGTCAAGACTACATGGTCACCCGCACTGCAGTGCTATTTAAAGTTCTAGTACACGAGGGCGAGTGACTGGGTGATGGATCACGGATCAAACATGTACCACAGCCACAGATTGAGATATTATACAAAGTTATCTTTATCTGCATGGCTAGACTCCTATGTGGTTTGTTTTTTTATACCAATCAGGAATTATGCAAACAAAACGCAACTGCAGAAATTGCCTTTAATTAGCACTTTATTCCATTTTATTAACAAAAGTCATATTCTAATAATCTAGGTCGTAAAAAAGTCTGCACTAGTGGGTCATTCTAATTCCCTAAAATATGAGCCAGATTTATAATACGGGAAAAAATATTTGTCGTGTGGGTAATGGTAACATGTTGATACAGCTTAGCTAACGTCTGAGAACTATGGGGTGGTATGGTCATGGGTATATAACGTGGAAACAGTGATTGACACAGTGATACACGATATGGACATCTTAACTATGATGGCGGTGGAACACATGTCTCTTACAGCCAGACTTAAAGGATCGAACTAGCGTCCATGAGGCTGGAGGGTAGAATGATTCAGCGAGGATTCGAGCTGTTGTGCTTGAGTATTGTGAATTGGATAAGTGTAGGATAAGGATGAAGAGGAGGGAGAGTGGGATGACCGTGTTCGACGGGGTATCCTTCATGTTTGTGGAAATAATATTCCACAGCAAGCCATCATCACCGTGTACGTGACGGTCCTCTGTGACTGGCACATGATATGCTCCTGCAGCTCCTGTGGCCACCACCACTGCTGGTTCCGGCTACAGCAATGACAGTATCTTTTCATCACAACTTCTGGCCAGCATGTAAGATATTCATCACTGCTGAGCCAATGTAACATAAAAAATATGAAAACTATATGAAAAATATATGTTATCAATGATCCTACACAACACTAGACCAAAGCGATAACGACCACAGACAGGAGTCGTTACACGCTGCGGCCCCAATGGAATTAAGCTAAACATTCAACTGCTCTGTTCTGTACTTACGTGCACAAGACATGGCAGAAAACAGTCAACTTAGTCTCACACCAGGGAGGAGGGGAGATTCTGAGCAACGTGCTCTTATGGTAGTATGTAGTCATGAAAGACAGAAGAAATAAAGAAAGAAAATTAATTTCTGTAATGGGCAGATTAAAAACCTAAAAAAATCTGAAAGATTAATTCTAGGTCGAGGAGGAGGAGGATGTACATTTCCCTGGGGCACTGGTGACGCCATTCTGAGTTTTCTTCGTGTTATAGACTTTACTCTTCACCCACACTATACCTTAAATGGAGAGAGAGAGAGAGAGAGAGAGAGAGAGAGAGAGAGAGAGAGAGAGAGAGAGAGAGAGAGAGA